>VXBB01006426.1:258094-376931 GCA_013399915.1 Illadopsis cleaveri
CCAGGCCCTTTCTTTAAAACGTGACTTCTGCAGATTTGAGGTTTTTTTCTGGAATGGTATGTGTTTTAAATACCATATGATAGCTTGTCTCAGTGATTGTAAAATAACTCAGGGTTTTTACTGCTTTTTAAAAATTTCTTTTTTCCTACCCTTGTAAGTTTCAGTTAAACAGATAAAACACACCTTTAATTCTGTTTTATCAACACCCCCTCCTCAAGAGTACATAGTCTACCTATGTGGAGTTTGACTGAGTAAGACAGCTCAGCTGAACAAGACCTAGATGAGTGGAAGATTTTCAGAGGCTTTTTGGCAGTAGGACAGAGAAAGAAATCAGAAACTGGTGGCAGAGCAGGACACCAGAAACTCTTTTTATGTAGTATTATGCTAAATTAAAAAAAAAAAAAAAAGGATGTATGACATGTCCATGTTCACTTCTCTGATAAAAGCAAGAAATCTACTCAGAACTGCTGTGAATTCAGACTGCAACAATCCATTACAAATTTCTGGGATGGGAATAAGAAATGTTATGTAACATAGTCTAGTGTTGAGACAATTTTAGATTCCTTATGCATTGCTCTCTATAACACTTAAAAATCTAGGGTTGGCTTTGATTTGTTCATAGAATTTTAATCTGTATTTTTACTGGAGAGTCCTGGTGGGCCTGAATAGATCCATTGTGCATGTTTTTAAGATCTAAGCATTTACCTGTTTCACTTGCTCATCACTGCAATCATCTCTGTTGGCATCTAAATTCACAAAACAAACCTGAAATGAGAGAGAAAAAGAAAAAGCACTTTATAAAGTTGTTTTAGAGTGACAGCAACCCTTTTAAAATCACTATATTTTCATTTTCTAGTCTTGTAGCTGAATCTGTGAAGCCTTTTCCTAATACAAGAAAGGTAGAAAGGTTAGTAAAGAGAACAGTGGAGTAGATGTTAAGAAAGGAGGAAAAAAAGGAATAAGAGTCATGACTTTATCTGTGCTGACAATTGGCTTGCCTGATGAATGAGCAAATGTTGCAAATAAACTGTAACACAGAGGGTATTAGTAAAGGTAGAGGAAATGTTAAAAATACATCTGATAAAATCTTCATGTCTTGCTTTTCCAATGACTTTTCAGGCACTTGTTACTGAATGTTTTGTAAGTGCAATTGTGAGCTGCTTTTAGAGTTTTTCTGCATACCATATAAATATCGGAGTATTTTTCCTAACCTTCCAGAATGTCTATGAGAAGTTAAAAACTTTATGCAAGTAATTTTTTAAACTTGGTTCATCAGCCAACATTCAACAGGAAGTTTTCAGCACTGCTAACTGGGCACCACAGAACAGCTTAACTGCCTAGTGAGCACCTGATACACCAGAAAGTTCACTTCTGATGACAAGGGGTTTTGCCACTTCTTTGATTATTATGAATTTCAATGACTATTTAATGGTAGTGAGATTGGCTGAAACAGAAACTTCAGATCTCAAGACAATTTAACTGCTGAAGATTTTTATTTTATTATATGCTTACTGGAAGGCCATTTTCTAATGAGAAAATTCCTCCTCCAGCTCTGAGTTAGATGTAGGGACTCCAAAGCTAGGCTGACTGTGAAGTTTATGAGAGTTTGGTGCTGTCCTCATTTAACCCAAACCTAACACAAATTCAAGGCGCAGCTGAAGCTAACACCTGATTCCAAATAAATTGCAGATCCAACATTTAACATAGAAGAGCTGAGTGATTTTTTTTTTTCTTCTTTTTCAGTGAAGAGGAAACACTTTCCCTAATTCCATGTAAATATCCCATAGAAAATGAAAATGCTCTAATTATCCCCTTCACCAACACTGTTGTGTTAGGCACCCCAGCTCCTGTTGTGGGCCTGCTTTTACACCAAGACAACCCTGATTTCAGTTTATATATGCACATGCCATATGTACAGATTATGACCATCTGCAGTAACAGCCAGCACAGCAGATGGAAAGATCCAGCCAGTGCTCCCATTATAAACCAAAAAAACACCCAGTGAAGAAGAAAGCTTTTTGGCCTTTTAAATAGTTTAATGTCATCTTTACATGAACTTACAAACATATTTTCCAGCCCTTTTACAATTTTAGCAAAAATATTTCTGTGCCTGGTAATGACAACAGTCAGGATATGCCACTGTCATCTGCTGAACTTTTAAGAAATAGTTATAAAAAATCTAAGCTACAAAATAGTAAAAATACCCTCTAGCAACATAGTATGGTGGTTATGTAAAGTCCTAAACATGTTACAGTTGATCAGACAAACACTTCTCTTACTTTCTACTAGGTTTTCATGTGTAGGCATTTCACATATCAACAATAGGTAGTTACCAAAAAAGCATTAGAAAATTACACTCTTGATTTGCACATGGGCTTGCCCACAACAATATATGAGTCTGCAGGTGCACAGAGGTGTGTGTGCTTCGGGGACCATTAATTTGGCACCAGGGTAGGAGTGCGGGAAGGTGTGGGGTCAGTTTCAAGTCCTCTCCAGCATGGTCACCCCGTGTTGAAGGTAGGGCTGTTACTGAGGAGTGTTGTGAAAAAGCTCTACAGGAGCAGTTGTGTCTTCAGCCAAACACCTGATTCTCTGATAAACCTTGGTTTGCACTTTGCTACCTCCATGGGATGATGACTCATGACTTTGCTGTGATGAACACTGGCACTGTACCAGCGACACTGACTGCCATCCTAAAGGCCCTCTCCAAGCAGCTAAAATAATCATCATCTCTGGTTCAGGGGTGCTTGGCACATAAATCACTAATGGCTCAAGAGAAGAAACCTCAGTACAAGCAGGAACAGTTAGTATTTTAAGTCTTATTATCTTAATTTCTTTTTTTTTTTTTTTTAATTGATTTTCAGAACCTAATGAACTCGTACTATAAAACCTGTCGCGGTACTGAATCCAGTTTCCAAATGCACTTGTCAAATTCCATTGACATTGATTTATTACACTGCCAATTCAGTCTTTTAACATTTCCTGTTCTGTGGATTTTGCAGTTTTAATTATAGGCAATTTTGGAACAAAAACAGTTTCGCCGTAGTAAAAGACACTGACGAACTAATTTACTTTTCCCCTTGGCTGTGGGCAGGAAGCAGGACTAGATGGGGAGGTACTGTTATCATAAATTACCTCTACAGTTCCATCCTGGCCTGCTCTGCACTACTGCTTCCTTCTAGGAAGTTCACTGGGAGGATATACTTGTGTTGGATATGCTTGTGTTGGAGACACTTCACCAGTGGTGCTCAAACAGAAAATGATCTCTTATGGAAAATCTCTCCCTGTGTTCTGCTTACGTAATACAAGTTTTAAGCTCTCATTAGCTTGCATTGCTTGATTAACTTCTAGTAATTATCAGGGACACCTCCATCGAAACAAGACTAAACAATGCTAGAGAACAGTTCATAATCTTTACAATGGAAATACTGCATAAATTATGAAGAAAGAGCCAAGGTCAGGTCAGGATTTGCTAACCTCATTTTAATTCTGATTTATTTTTTTTTCTTTTTATCAGATGGAGCTCAGTTTAGCTGTAACCCAACCTTCTCCTCACCATGGTATCTTTAAATGTCAGTCCTTTCCTAGCCACTTCTTTAGACTTCACATCCCTGACTTCCCACAAACACCTTTTCAGTTCCAAAATGTGTCTGCTTTCCACTTACACTGATCTACTGTCTGGAGACCGTATAGAAACTTCAAGATGTTGCCTTTATTTCTGTCTTAGGAAATACTTATTTTGGAGGAAGAAAACAACAAAATTTAAATGGTGTTGCATAATACAAACCAGAAACAACCTATCACCCACATTCAGGCTTTACACAGTGAGATAATCACCCACAACTTCCCTGGTAGATGCCAGTATCTACTTTTGCTTCAGTAGTTTTTCCAAGTTTAGAAATCCCATTTGCTCGAGAGAGAAAAGTGCTGTTCTTTTGGTGAACATATACCACTGCACTGAAATGTAGAACAAAGCAGGATGCTCCATGTCCCTAAACCATTTAATGCACAGGCACACTGTGCATAGCAACTCTTGCGCTGTGCAGATTCTTGTACATCAATAGCAGAGATTTGGGTCTGATCCCCAACCTTCCTCTCATCAAACCCTCCAAGCATTTCTACTAGAATAGTTCCAGGCAGGCTGTCACCACTAACTTGCTAAACTCTTGACTTCTCTGCTGAGAAGAAGTCTTTACTTTCCAGGATCATATATAAAAAGCAAAGAGAGAAACTTTGGTTTTGCTGCTTCTTCCGTATTTTGCATGTTAATTTCTATGACTGGTAAGAGCTGCATGGGGCAAATTCTATAGATCAGTGAAGTCCTGAAATCTGCTCTTGAGCTGGTGTAGAAACTATGTAGACACTTCACTTCTTAAAAGAACTGTGTATTAAGAAATTCTTTTTTATAATGCATTTAAGGATGTAACACAGTCAATTTTACCGAGTAAACACAGTGTATCTTCCTCACTGACAAATGGCCTCAGGATGTAGTTAACCTGGTAAGCAAAGTGAGAGCCACAGTCCTGTGTTCTGTGTTGTGAAGGACTACGGTCAACACTTGAAGTGCTGCAGGAGGTGGGCTTTTTTTCCCCCATAAAACCAAATGCATCTACATTATACCACTCTCCCCAAAATTTCAATATCTATTTTAAAAGAAACTAAGTTAAACTAAAGAGACAAGACTCAAAAATGAGAACTATATACAGATGGCTTGTGCAACCTGAATTTTACCTCATATGCCCACATTTATGCAATGCACTATTGCTGCCTGATTCAGTGAACAGGAAGTCTGCAAAAAGGAGGAAAATTATGTAAAATCAGAGTACCATGTATCTGCCATGTTCTAACATTCGAGCCTATGAATTTGTAACCTAAAGGACACTCCTAAACACAGCTTCTTAATTTCTAATTCATCAATAGCTGGATTAGGACAAGGGGATAAATAGACTATCAAAATGGTAGCAGGACTGTATGGAGGTGACACAAACTGCTTCATCCCTGTCATTCCAGCACTGCTCCCATCCATCTGATCCTCCACTTTGGCCTAGCAGGCTGGGTTTGGTGCCATACACCTCAGCAGAGGCTAAATGTCTGTGCAGATGTTTGGTTTTGCAGCAGAACTGTGTAGAACTCTCCAGGTTCTGTGCTATCCTGGTTGGTATGTCAGGATGTAAATGCTGTCTAGAAAATGAGATTATAGAGTCTTTATCCCCAGGTCTGTGCTGTTCTGCTTTTCCCATCCTTTTCCTGACACATCACTGAGTCAACACATGCCAGGTGCCAATTCAGACACCCCGCAAGACACTTAGAGGCAACAACTGGTTTGGGACTGCTCTTTTATCTGCCCATAAAACTCATGTTTAATTTCCTACAAACAGAAGTGAAAAAGGTAATTAGCCCCAGGAGAGATTCAGGAGAAGGCAGTTCTGAGCAGGCAGCTACTGGGTGCCAAGTTAAAACAGTGTAAATGCCTAAAGCTGAGGATGTGCAGGATACAACTGTGGGATAGGAGAAGGTGAGCAGCTGCTCTGCCCAGGAGTGAGGGTAGTTTTATGTAAAAAATCAGTTGAAGTGCTGGTAGGAATGCAGTCCTCAGGGCAGCAGCAACTGCAGCACCACAGCAGGAGAGGCAGGATCAGGCTGTGCTGCTGCGCACAGTGAGAGCTCCCCCCATGCCCTCAGCAGTGATTTTGTTCCCTTTAGATCTTACCATCTGTTGCTGACCAGAGTGCAGTGGCAGAAGCAGAAGGCAGCTGTATGTCAGGACAGCCAGCTGTGTCCTCTCTGTCCTGGTCTGAGTGACCAGGTACACAGCTCTCCCAATGTCACTTTTAAATTAACATGCACCTTGTTGCGCTTCTTTGCATCTTGCCTTGTTGCTTGTGAGTGACATGCATCTTACAGTGATGTTCTGGTTATTATTTAGCATTATCCTTTAAAATACTAAAGGTCTGGTATTTTACTACCATGTTGTTTCCCCTCCATATTTTGGGCAGGTATTGTTTATTCTCAGGGTGTGTGTTGTTTCTTATACACTATTATTCTAAACACTTCATCCCATTTTAAATGTAGGACTGTGAAGGCACAGTTTGTGAAGAGGTTGATTGAATTTTACATCAACTGTGATTGCTGTGACAGCTGTTTTAAGGATTTAATGGAATCTTTGACCACAATAATTTCTGCTCTTAGCAATAACTCTGTGATAGGATGGCAGATCTGGAGTTTTGAGCCTATTCTCATCCTAATTTCATCTCTGCAAAGTAGAAAAACAATACAGTTGCTCTGAACTTCTATTAGACCTAAGTCTAAGTCTCCTGACTTCAGAAAGATTTGATCACTGTAATTTCCCCACAGCACAATAACAGAATAGAGTTGCTCCAAGGCATTGCTCAGTGAAATGGTGACTATTTCAGAGAACCTACAGCTGTATGATGGGCTCCCTCAGGAGCTGAAGTCAGCGGAAGCCTGAGGAAAAAATATTGTTTTACCTGTACTTCTGAGCCAAAGTAAACTGTAACCCACAGAAAATATCAAAGGAGTGGCAACGTGCCAGATTTTGTCCAGAAGTTTGCTCTGGGCTTTGTCTCTTTGAAAATGACCAGAA
Source organism: Illadopsis cleaveri (assembly GCA_013399915.1). Lineage (NCBI taxonomy): Eukaryota > Metazoa > Chordata > Aves > Passeriformes > Timaliidae > Illadopsis > Illadopsis cleaveri. The sequence continues at coordinate 264,699 of VXBB01006426.1, forward strand.
TCACTCGTATTTTTTTTACTTATATTAGGATGGCATAAAATGCCTTTTCCAGCAGATTGTATCCATACAGCCAGTTTGCGTGACAGGAGCATTTGTTCTGATGGTTAGCAAAATGCTCATCTGCAAAGCTCCCAAACAGAACTTTGCATTTATTTTCACATGTCTTATTTATGGTAATGTGATGGCTAAATAAAACCTCTCGGACTTCTTGTGATATATAGATATAAATGGGTATATATATACACATGTACATACATACATACATATATGGTAGTATATATACATGTACTGTCTGTAAGGTCCCCTAAGCATTGGCTTCTCTGTTCTTTAAAATTGCCATTTCTTAAATCTTGTAATCCTAACAGAGTTTCAAGTACTGCTTTTTTTTTTTTTAGAAAGATAAAAAACAAATAGCTGTGAAATGATGACTTCTAAATAAATGTTCTAAAATGTCACATAAGAACATCCATTCGCTAATAAGGAAACAAACTAATAGTTTTGAAGATCCTAGGAATTTTTTTATCATCTAGGTCTGGTAGGATTTGTGTGAAAAGAGGCTGACTGCAAACTTTCTTTGGAAGCTTTGGTCACTTCACCACAATTATTTACTAAAAGAAAACATTCATAACTGATACTTGAGGCCTCTCTGGCTCTAACTCTCACTATAAATTCTACAATGTAGTTCTGATTCATGTGCTGAAAAGCTGCTGTCAGGTTTTCCCTGTGACTGAGGCTTTGGAGAGTAGAAGTCTCCCTACATTGTATCTTCAGATATTTGTTCTCTTGGGCAACTTCACTGCATTTGATGGAAATCTTGTTATCAACCACTCTGTGACTGCCCCAATGAATATGTACACACTGGGTGTAAAAATTCCTTCACAGAAATGACTTTGCATCCATTAAGGCCAGGAGCAATTGCCAGTCTAATATTTCTACCCTTTGCTTGTCTCTCATTATCATTATAAAGTTAATTTTTTCTGTCACCACTTTTATTTATGGACTGACATCAAAAGGAGTTTTTACTGCAGAATGAATAGAAAGTATTACTGCTTGTGCAAGACTAAAGAGTTAATGTACATTTCTGTAAAACCATATATGCCTGCATTAATCTTCTTAAATTTTTTTTGATAGGTCTTATTATGCTTATTTATTTTCTTTCTTTCTGTATCCATTAAAATGTTAAATAGAATCTCAGAGGACTAGATTATATAACTGTGACAGTTATCTGATTTCAAGGCCAGTCCAAATAAAAAAATGATAAATATAAACCAATAAACTAAAACTGATACCATCATTTAGCTTTGTTCAAGTTAATCTTGACTTTTTCCACTTCCCATATTTGAAAATTGTTGGTATAGAAAAATTATGGTTCCATCAGACCATCGCAGGAGGTGGTATTTTAAAGGAGAATTTGTTCATGAGCAAAATAATAAGTAGTAACCTGAAATCAGTTTGTGGGTTGCTCAGAAGCCAGTCCTGCACCTTATCCTTTTCCTGCCTCCTCTGACCTCCTGCTCAGCAGGGCAGGCCTGTTACTGAAATACAAGCACAGTCTGCAACAATGGGTCAGTGACCAGGCTGCTCCAGAAAGAAAAAGACAAAACTTCATAAAACAGTATTTTTGAATTTTAGACACTTCCAGGGAAAAGATTTCATAGAAACTGTTGAAACTTTAAAATGCCAAAATGCAATGATGCAATAAAGTTTTAACTGTTGTGGTGAATTATAGGCCCGACTCAGCTAAATAAATCAGCAGAAACATAGGTCAGTCCCAAAAGGTTTTGTTTAAAATGACTGAAACCATCACTGGCTAAGAACACTGTCCCAAATACACCAAAGAATATAAAATATTTAATGGTTTTGAAAAACAAGCTATTTAACAATGGAACCAAGGTGAAAGACTTGACTCCCTGCAGCCACAAATTCTGATTGTCTTGGCAGTCTCTGCTCAGGCTGGTTTTGGTAAGCCAAGAAATACAACTGCCTGCAGTCTACAAAGCCAAACAGATGAATTCTTTAATCCTATAAGCAACTGAAGCAGGAAATTATGATGATGTTTGATTTACAGAAAAGAGAGCATTGATGGTACATTAGTAAATGAATGCTCAGATTTCTGGGACAGTTGAGCATTTGCTTACTGTTTTCTTTAACATACCTAGATACTTTTATTTGGTACAGCATTGCTCTAAACTACTATAAAAATCAATTATTTTTCTCAAAGACATTTGTACGGCATGTAGGAGCACAAAATGAGATTAAAGTGTTATAAGTACTTAAATCCATTCTGCTTATCTGTGCACAGCAAACTGTTCTGTGGTGCTCTAAACGATTTTTCAGTACTTGAGAAAGATGAGGAAGTCAATGTGGCTAAGCCTAATTAAAAAATGCAAATGATTTGCTAAACAAAGATGTCAAGTGAAAATACTCCATAGCAGTGACTGTAAGGGACTGATCGGACTCAAGTTCTGCCTGCTCCAGTCTCTGGGGTGTCAGGATGAGCAGGTATTACCAAGGTGTAAGTGCAGCTATCAGCAGATAGAAAGAGGCAATTGTACATTATATAACTAGATACAGGCTGTCAGATCAGCAGCTAAAACACCAGTATCTGGAACAGAGTATTTGGGTTTGAGTTTTTAAACTGAGCTACTTCTTCCTTACTTGCCTCTAGTACTCTAATTATACTTATCACTCCATTATAATACAGAATATTCCCCCCCCTGCCCCGTCCCATCTTTTTAAGTAAATGTTAGTATGCATAATAGTTCAGATTATGTATCTCATTTTTGTTCTGTTTTTCACACAGTAGGGCAGCTCTGCTGTATTTTGCAGTCTCCCAGATTTTAGGTGCCTTTTGTTCTGGACTGCATTGGGGGAAGAAGGAATGGGGAGGCGGCACTTTGCAGGGTAGCAGGGAAAACCAGCAGCTCCATGGTTGTCACACCTTATGAAACACTTCCTGATAAATCTCTACTCAAAGCCTTCTGTGAAGGGATTTCAGGACTGTATCCAGTAGATCAGAAACTGTTGTCTCTAGATGAAAAAGAGACCCCTTTTCTCCTCTTGATTAAAAAATTCTTTACGAAAAGCAGATCATTCTGTGAGTTCTCTCTGCTTTTCAGAGGATGGGGTGAGAATTAAGGAAGGAAGCACACAGGTCTGATGATGGGTTTTGATTGAGCTCAGTCATATGATAAACAGGCACCATCATACATCGTAAGAAATTAGCACTGTAAAATCTAACTGATCTGGATAATTTCTTCAGCTCTTCCTTTTCTTCACCAGGGCCATCCTGGCCCCAAGCTTCATCTTGCTTCCTGGCTCATAAAATTAAATTTTTAAACCAAGACCATGCTTGTGTTTTGTCCCCTTGAAAAGGATTGTTTCATCCTTCCATTCACAGAATTCACATTCAGCATACTAAACATCCAGCTACTTCTGAGCACTGTTACAAGCAACAGATATTACAGCTTTCCGATGGATACTGTTTGGTGACAGGGATGGTTTCTGTCATTTTTAACCAAACTTTTTGGGACTGACCTCTGTTTCTGCTGCAGTAGATGTGCACAGCATCTGTCTGCTCATTCATGCTCTAAAAATTGCAGGGCAGCTCTGCCCCAGCTGTTAGGTTAAAAATAGGTAGAGCTCTGAGGCAGCAAGATTACTTGAAAAAGGTGCAGGTTCCTGTGCTTATGAATCAGTCTGGAAAACAGCTGGCTGGCTGACTGGCTGTGTGAGTGCTGAGATTAGAAAAGTCTGCTTATCTATGTATTAACATCTTAAGGTTAACTTTTCAGCATGTCCATGTGTGAGCTCTGCCACTGCCACTTCCCTCTCAGTAGACTTTAATAAAGTGTAGCTCTGTCTGGTTTCTCTGTTGTATAAGGAAGGTTTGAGTTCACATCCTTACAATTTCTCAGTTTCATGAATTGTATTCATGAAACCTACAGGAACTGTGGCTCTCAAACCTCTGGTCTATTGTCAAATTAGACAGATAATCATCCAATAAGCTCAAAAGTGAGCTTGAAATTATCTCACTTAAGCCTGAAATTATTTCTGTTGGTAAAAAGGCAACCAGAAACTCTAATCATGCATCATTACTGAGGCTGTAATCCTAGGCGTTCTCTTGATTCTTAAAAAGAAATTAATCAAACTAATCTAAATCTAATTCAACTGGTTTGTCAAATTTTTATTCGCACAAACCCACAGCTGCTTTGGGAGAATGTTTTGCCTAGTCACATGTATTTTTTGACAGATTTAGGTCTTTTCCCAGTTGAGGTCTGTTTTACTGAGGTCCAGAATCTAGTATGAAATAGTAAAGCTAAATAATTTCCTCTAACAGAGTTCTTCAAGCACTTTGAGGGAGCTAATAAAAAAAAGGGTGCAGGGTGGATGTGTGGATCTGGAAGGACTTAGCTTACTCTGTTCAATACACTGTTCAAGAAGTGAATGGGGGAATTCTTTAAACTCTTCATAGTAAATAAAGTTATTTTAACCGGAAAAATTAATTTTGATGCATTTGATACTAATTCTTCCCATATACCTAGAAAAAATTACTTAAAAATATGACTACCCACATTTGCATACTGTCAGTTAAAAAGAGCATGGAATGTCTCAAACATCTGCTGCAATCTGGAGGAGGTGGCCATGACATCAGAATGATTGAATCCATCCTGTGTGTCAGGCAGAAATACCTGTACTTCTGCACACTCATCCATTCTCACAAGCTCTGCACTCCCAGAGCCAGACCAGAGAGCTGCTGTAATCATAGATGTTTTTCTACTAAATTACATAGCAGCTGACAGAAATAAAGATCTGTCCATGAGTCAGTTGGATTATTAGTTTTATCGTTACTATTTTTAAGCTCTGCAATTTAAAAAAAATTTATTGTTTGTTTCACATACTTAGTTGCATACATGGTTGGAGAAAAAATACCTGAATAACACTTCTGAAGGGTATAGAACAAACCCCTGGAATAAAAAAAGAATCTCTTAGCTTTCATTTTCTTGCATATGAAATAGCAAAGCTGGGAATTAGAAAGGTATTCTGGTCTAAACTTCTTTCCCTAGACAACCTTCTACCAGGAAAACATCTGGTTTCTTCATGGCCATGTTAAATCTGCAGGTCCAGACTCATATTACTGAAAGGGGCCCTGGAACTCCTATAGTGATGATTAAAGCCAGGGCTTCTGTAGTTCCCAGCTTCTTTGCAGAAGACCAAAGAGATGAGAAATCTTGGCATCTACTTGAGGATTGGATTGGATCTTTTTGGAAAAGGAACTGGAAATCTCAGCCTGAGCAAGGTTCCTGCAGTACTATAAGGAGTGGTGGTTTTGGTAATTTCAGTGACACTCAAACGTGTGGTCATTTCTGTTTGTTCTCTAACTTACAGATGTTGTATGGACAGCTGCAGTGCACCTTTCAGTTCACAGGGCACATGGACACCTTTGTCTATACAAGGTCCCGAGAGAAGCTCTCTGGAGAAGAGAACACCTGTGGCAAAACACTCAGCTGCAGTTAAGTGCAACCTATAGTGGAAGCTAAGGTTCCACACTAAGAGCACAAAGCTATGCACAAGAACTTCCATCCTGGTATGTTCTTCAAGTTGTCACACTGTCATGGGGCTTCTGTGTTTATCTGTGTGATAAACAACTGCTCATTTCACTCAGGAGGAGCTCTGCTGCCACAGCCAGCAGCAGCCTCAGCTGCAGCAGAGCAATTAGATATCCTGCCTAGGGGCACACAGTTCCTGCACCCACTCAGCCCACTCACAGATTTCTCAGCTATTTAAGGATATAACTTCATGAATGTCTGTGTGTGCAGTCACACACAGAGACTCATGAAGGGAAAATGAGGATTATCTGAAGCAGGAGTGTACACGTGGCTTTCTTTTGCATATGGCTTCATAATACCCTACATGTCATCTTCATTCATCTTCCTTCTGGTTTTATAGTAGGCTTTAAAATTCCTTCATTCAGAGCAGTGAGGCTTGTGACACTGCCATTATAAAGCATGCAATGGAAAGACACTTTCCTATAATACCTGGGAAAGAGATCTCAGCCCTTAACAAAACTACTAGTTGAAATGTGTGGGTTTCAGGTAATATTCTTCAGAGTGTTCTCCCACCTTTTTTTTTAATCATTACGATTATTTTGCCTCCTGCTACTCCACCTCGGAGTAGTTTTGGGAAGCAGGCAGGATTTTGTTTCATGCCTTGCTATTGAATTGGTGTGCTGCCTTGGGATGGAAGAATGCAATCACGTAAAGTGTCTCCTCTTCCTGAGCATACAGAAAAGTATCTACTGAAGAAAAGTATCTATATATACAGTATATAGTGTATATAGTATATAGTGCTTTAAGGATTGACATATTTTTTTAAGAGCTGAAATGTTGTAAGAAATAAGGAAGCTGAAAATTACCAGCTGTTGCTTTTCTGTTGCAGGTATTTGGTTTTAGATTACAATTTCCTTTCTTCCACTGAACAAATTCTGGTGACTTATTCTCACTGCCATTGGCTCTCATCACTTCTTTTTGAGGTCATCAGCAGTTATCACTAATATGCAGAGTGCACATTTTTAGTAGATAGGAGACTGGGAATGGTGTAAGAGATGTAGCTCTCTCCTCCATGCACAGTGAAATCTGACCTTTTATATTTAAATGGTAAAAGAAGATCTTGAGCTGGAGTATGTCTTATATGAGGTGTTTGAAATAGCCTCATAGTGACTCAGAATTAAAAAAAAAAGTTTCTGGAAGACAGAGCTAATCATCCATTAGCATTTGGATGCAATGCTTGTCTCACATTAATTTCCATGCTTGCCAAAATGATTCTGGCAGAGGAACCAGCTGTGAAATGTAGAAATTAAAATATTAGTTTGGAAGTACTAGATATGCCCTTTAGCTGCTTGCAAAATGATTTGCATGAATGAAAATGTGAGGCAGCAGTATTATACAGGTGGAAGAATTTCTGTCGCCTCTTTTCTTCTTGTCTCCCCTGCTTTCTGTGCTGAGCATGATGTCACATCTGTGGAACATCCCTTGGGCCAGCTGGGGTCTGCTGTCCCAGCCTGCTCTGCACCCCAGTGAACTCACTGGCTGGGGCAGTACAAGGGAAAAGGACTTGACTCAGTGCAAGCCCTGTTCAGGAATAGTAAAAGCATCTCTCTGTTATCAACCCTGTGTTCAGCAGAAATCCACAACATAGCCCCATACCAGCCACTGTGAAGAATACTACCTCCAGCCCTGCACACAGTGGTAACCTCAGAGTATGAAGCAGCTCAGGCCCATCTTCTGTTCTACAAATAACTCAAAAGGCTTCATGGCAGGTATCCCTCAGTGGTAAACAGCAGTACCTTTCTCATCTCACCAAAGTCAGATCAGGCTATCATCAAAAAATCCATTTGTATCAAAGTAGGACCATGGCACTCTACTCACAGTTTCTCTGCCCAAAAATAGAACAGGATGCAAGGTAGATTGGGGGAACATCAATTTGAAATGAGGTCTGAGCCTTCCTTCTGTTGTGCGGCCCTTGGCATAATTAGAGAGAGGCAATTTCCACCTCTAGCTGTCAGTGGAGGAAGACGTTTTCCCATTCTTGCCCTATATTTTCATTGGGATGGCCACAAAAGCCACATTACTCCTTTTAGTTTTCATGTAAAAATCTCTCCTGTGAGCTGCACAACTGCTATCTAACATGAGATGAGGTTTCCAACCACTCTTCTTGCAGGCCCTAATGGAGTGTTTCCAGAAGCAGACAACTCAGTGCATCTCCTGTCAGTCACTCAAATTCACCTAAATAAGGTCCTGACATGACTTTCCCTTGTCTCCCCAGCCCAGCCACAATTCTCTTTTAGGTACACCTTGTATGTTGTCAGAAGGATGTGTTATACCACTCTCCTTCCAGCATTTTTAGCAGTAACATGTTTGAAATTTAGTCCAAATTATTCTTCAGAAGGCGCTCATCTCAAATGACTTGGTGGATTTATGGCTCTTGATATTTTAGAGACTATCCCTATTTTAATGCCTGAACTGCATTAATGAAAGTTCCCAAGTTATCTTTTCATAATCCATTGCTTCAAAACCAGCTGTGAATATTTTCTTCCCATTAAAGCTTATTCCTTTGGGTTTGATGTAATTAATTGCCACTTAGGACTTAGAGAAAATATTCCAATAAATATTTATGCCACATGCACCATCTACTCTCTCCAGTGCCCTGTACACTTAATGTTTAACAAATTTCTGCGAACCTCAGCCTGCAATTCATGTTAGAGGGAGCCTGTGGTTATAACAGCAGCACAGTCACAGATGTCCACTCTGGAGGGAGCACAAGAATCTCATTTCTTGATAAAGCAGGTCACGGAGGCACTGGGAATATGCCAGAGTGGAATGCTGGAGAGGATACAGCTGCAAAGCCATCCTTGATCCTCCCAGTGCTTATTTATAGCTTTGTCAGGTTAAGCATCCGCTTCTCTTAAGCACAGATAGAAAACCACTGCAGTGTTGAGACTGTCATGGAGGGACAGGAAAGAAGATGGCAGATCTAGACTGAAGATTAAACAGTGTCCCATGTCTGAAGTGATAGGAAAGAGAAGAAAATCTATTGTCAATCTTCCACACTCTGAAATTCACGAGGCAGCTTTTGACTACTGTATGATATATGTGTGGTACTGAAAATGTGGAAATAAGGGCATATTTGAATTTAAGGGCATATTTGAATTCTGTCTTAACATTACCTCATATGTGACGACATATTTTTCGGAGCCAAGTTCATACAAGAGCAGAAAGTGAAACATATTTTACAGATTATACAAGTAATTCTTTCAGTGGTCTTTTAAGCAAGTTCTCAGTCTGCCTGCACTAGGCTCCATAAGGCAGAGAGCAATTGGTGAAGAGGAGGGGTTTTATTTCCCTGTGTAAGCCAGAGAGGGGCTCTCTGGAAGGTACAATTCCTTACCACAGCAGCATGAACACCCACACACTCCTCAGAAAGGACTACAACTCAGTGCCACAATTTAGCCTGCTGCTGTTGATTCCTGCACCTTGTCAGGATGTAATTACGGAATTGTCAAGCTGAATAGGAAGATGAGACTTATACCTAAAAATATCTCCAGTAATTATGGTTTAGATCTGGAAAGCAACGGATGGATTTTGATTTCTGAAAGAGACAATGCTGTTCCTGAAGATGGTTGAGCAATTATGGAGTGAAAGGTAAAATAAACAGTCTTGTAATTCCATCTGTGACATAGTGCCGAGGTGTGCAAGCAATCTCGTGAGGTAGGAAAAAGGTCTTAGGACGTAGGTCTGGTGGTTTTAGGCAGAAAAATAGGGCTTTGCTATGTTTGCTAGCAAATGTAAAACTTCATTCAAACACAATAAAACAAAGCACCTGTTTCAGCTGTGCATGGTTACTATTCAGGAACACACATGGCTTTGTTTTAAAACAAGCCAACAAACAAAAATCTCCTCCTCTGGGAGTCAAGATTGCACTTCTGTATTTGCCTGTGTAAAAAGCCTTGTTGACTACTACCAGCCCTGGGAACAATCCTTCTTTCTGAGCTTGTAAGACTACACTGTCACTCTTCAGTGAGGGCATGCGCTCATTCTTTGGATACTCTGAAGAACATACTGGATACAGGGGCCCTGACTAAGGGATAGAAAATGTCCCTGACACAGCATCTGCACTATTGTTAGCGAGTTACCTGGAAGTAATCTAGTATCAAAGATTGATCCAAAAAAAAAAAAAATCTGTTTATTTGTACCTAAACATCCAAAGATATGTAGTGCCTTATCTTTAAAAAGACTTGGGTGAAGAAAAGAATGAAAACCACTCATAATCTACTTTAATTCAAGTGAAAGCTGCTGTCCTCTGTTTCATCAAAATACACGTTGCCAAAGATTTTTTCCTTTCTGCATACGTTATCATTCAGTTTGAATTAATTTGTGGGAACTGTTTCCTGGATGTTTTTGTTCCATCCTTTGAGCGAGCACTGGCATTTATCTGACAATATGGTGAGATGATTCAAGGAAGACTTGGCTAGAAAAACTAATTTCTTAATTTCATAGTTAGTTTTCTCTTTGAACTGATTTACTGCACATTTGTACAAATGCCAGGGCAGTAAATGAGATGAAGCAGGAGCTGGAGGAAGAGGTGAGACCACAGAAGCCCTGATTTGACCAGCTCAAATTAGTGCATAATGGCATCTTTAACTCCTCCTGAAGTTGTCTGAAAGCTTGATGGCTAAACTGCAATTAAAGAGATAATGCTGAAATACCTGCTCAGGACAGCAAAGCCGTGCAGTTGCAAGGCAAGCAGCCAGTTCTGAAAATCCAGCTGCTCTGACAGCAAAATGACATTCCTCACTATCTCAGTTAACAGTGACATCACAGACCATATGATCCATCACCATATCATCTGTTTGCTTTGGTAACGATCTGGTTTCTGTCTCACTTGTCACTTCACTAAGGTAAGCACTGCTTCCCTTCTTTGAAAAGCGCAAGTTTGTCTCCTAGGCTGGGTATGTTTTCCTGCACTAAACTAACCAGATTATAACCCTAAACTAACCAGATTATAACCCTAAACTGTAATCTTTCTCTTTCTGTACTGCAGATGGATTAGGGTTTTTCCACATGGCACAAAACCACTCAGTGGTTGCTGCTGCCTCCACTGTCCCACTCCCCCCAGTCATGCTGTCCTCCACTCTCCTTTGTGCTTCCACCATCATCATCATACCACTTCCCAAAAAGTGCCAATGGCACAGGGGCACAGAAAAGCAGCCAACAGTCAGACATGAGGGTGTTTTATCATGACTGAATTTGACTGAAGTTTGGGCTGCTGTCCTTGTCCTTTCCCTCTGCTCTGGCCATGTGCTCCCACTGCTCCCTTGGGATGGATCTAACCAATATCCAACTGCCTATGTCTATGCATACAGCCTGCATTACATACACCCCTGTATGGAGCACTCTGGAGTGAGCATTTATGTAGTTACAGAGTAGGAGCACTTGCAAATGGAAAAGCTGTGGGACTATTTCAAGAATGCTTCAAAACTTTTAACACTTTATTGAAACTGTTCTCTCATCCATCTGCCTGCAAATTCAGTTTTTTCCTCAGCTTTAAGGAGACCAAAAACAATTTAAAATGAGCCCTTGTCACATTTTGACTCTTTAAAAAGTGTTATCTTGTTATGCTAAAGTAAGAAATGAGCACTGTTTCTTAGTGCTTTGTTTTAACTGAAAGGCAGGTATTTTCCACCTCCATACCTATCACTGCCATTTATGGGTGTATAGTTTCTGCTTCTCCGAGATACTTGACAAAACGTTTACAGGATTTCTGCCAGTCTGGAAATCCACTGCCCATCACACAAAGGCACACTGCTTGGGACAGAGTGGTTCTACCTTCCTACATCAGTGGTTCTCAAGGACAATTCCTTGTTAGGCTGTGTGGAGTGGGAATGTCTTTCTCCCAGCCTCTGTCTTGGGACAGGATGGTCATGCAAGGAGTGAAGGGGTGTGATGATTTTGTAGGGAGATCATTGGAGCCTGGGTCCAAATTGAGAAGATTTTTTTTTTTCAGTGCAAATATAATTTCTAATGGCTTTTTGCTGGCCTGGAACATGAAAGGCCAGAGAATTTATTGAAAATTCTCTTATAAGCATCTTGAACCAAATGAATGCTGTATATCTTGCATGACTATACCACAATTTTTTTTCTTCCTTTAGTTTTGTATCCTGCTTTTTTCCTAAATAATAGTTTCATGACTATGTTCATGAAGAATTCCTAAAAGAAAATTAAGATACATCTTTAGCAGCGTGGCAATACCACCTTAAACATGGAGATGCTGTAAAAGCATTGCAAAGACAAGTGTTAAATCTTAGCAACTGCTATGATAAAGTCACAATTGACATTTCTCTGTGCAAGATGAAGAGACTGTGCTTTAGGAGAGTTCAATGCTAGAAGAAAACTATAAATCATTTAGTTAAGCAAGAATTTAAACTTCTTAACTTGTACTAACATAAGCCAACCACAAATATTCAGCACTGGTAATTAATCTAGATCATTGGAGAGAAAGTAGGGACAAAGTACCTATCAGTTTTTTCTTTTCCAAAAAGCTATTCATAAAAGTATGTCCAAAGCAGGAAATATTTGTTACAGGTCCAGAGAAAGAAAGCTGGCAATAGTGGAGAAGCAAAAGTAGATATTTTTATGTGAAACTACTTTTATTTTATGAGGTCACTCCATGGGGTAAGAAGAATGTCCCATTACAGAAATTCAATTGCATTTATACATCACTATGTGGAGCTTATATGTGATTATGTCTCACAAATCCATGTATTTTATTCTATTAGGTGGATTTTGATTAAGTTCTCATTCAGTAGAAACAAACAAAACAAGACATCCATAATTAAACTACTTTCAAAATACTACCTGATTATATTAGCAGGATCCTAATAAATGATATGTATCCTAATCTCAGTGGTAAACAGTGCTGCTAAACAGTACCATCGTTAATTGAAGTAAGTTTAATGAAATGTTTAGCAATTAGACAAATATCCCCCAAAGAGAAAAAAACCCCACTTACAATATTGGTGTAGAGGAAAAAGCTCTTTGAGGTAGTTTAACCTTTTAAAGCAGACAGCAGGGCAAAATCAGACAATGTTTCCTGAAATAAGGAGGGTAGCAATGGCATAATCTTTCTATAACAACTTATCTTTGCTTGGTATGTCCAGCCTATCAGAGATAAATATAATTTCCTCTAAGAGCCTATGGAAAATTAAGCAACAAGTCAACGCTCAACAGGTCAAAAGCAAGCCATAATTAATTCTTATATTATTATTTGAGGTAATAATTTCCTCTGAGAAAATAAGCCTTAAGATATTAAATTCTAAATAATAAATTAAGTGGGTGCAGTCAATATGTTTTGCATTAAAAGTAATCACTTCCTGTATCAAAAAACAAGGATACCACTGATTATCTGCCTGATGAACCCGCTCTGGTCAAGAATGTGTTTAGGTTCTCACCTGGTAAGGCTGCTCACTTGCACACTGGGATTTTGGATTGTGGATTTTGCTCACTCTGCCTTGTGGAAACTGATAGATCAGTGCTCAGTATGGCTGAATTAAGCCCAACAACCTCTGACCATACTCCTAAATGTCATGTCTGCAATGACAGTGTTGTGTCACTGCTCTTGCTCTCAGGCACTCTGCACCACCCCAGGCAGGACGCGAAGCTCCAGCCGCCGCCTCCATGGGATGGAGATTCAGAGTCCTGGCAGCAGCAGTCTGGGTTCATCAGCTGGAGCTGAATGTCCATGTCCTCGAGGGAATCCCAGCAGACTCCATGAGAGCCCTCAGCTGGTCTTCTGGTTGTGTACAGCACAAGCAATGCTGGAAACCTTTTACCTGACATAAAGCTGATTTTTCTTTGCTCAGTGAGACCAGAAAATAGCATTCGAATAGAATTCTGAGGAAAAATCTGCTCTTCTGAGTCCTCTATCAAGTAAAAAACTATTAAAAACATAGCCATGTATTTCCATCTAGTTTCATGTAGATAGTTTATAAAGCAACATAACTCCTATATATTCATGCACTTTACTAAACAAAAGCTGATCTTAATTGCATTATAACCCACAATAATGAGTTTGAAATTTAATTTCAAGTGCAAAATAATTCTGTTTGAGTTCTTCAGCAGCTTCCCCTCATCCAACATGGAAAGAGCTTTTTCTCTTTAATTGTGTCTCTCTGCCTTCAGGAACACTGAGCAGCCTTTTAAACATCTGCTCTTTCCAACCTGCCACTTAACAAGTTATGGTTCGACATAATTTTCTCTTTGGCTTGTTTTTCTCTCTTGTGAGTTGCAGATTATGAATATAAAAAAAATACAGAGAGCCACCAAAGTCTGAAAGCCAAATGTGGGGAAACCTCTGCAGTAGTCTTTATTTATGTGCTCTGTATAGAAATCTGTATTTTCAGTTTATATGTTTGCTTTTAAAAGAAAGCTGGCAATTACAGACTTTTTCAGTTTAACATGTACTGTCATCAGCCCCACACCCTACCTAAATAACTCTCAAGGAACTCTTCTCCAGAGGAGATGGCGGTGAGTACTTACTGAGGCACAGTTGCTTTCCGACTTGTCTTCTAGAAAGCCAATTTGGCATGGTGTCCTCTGATTCTGCAGCCAGTAGTCTGTCGATTCTAGCAAACTGTTACTGCAGAGAATCTGTTAAAATAGTTAAAAATAGTTAAAATAATTACATTTTTTTCTGAGCCCTATTGTGCTTTGGGGGCCTGAACCCTATTGTTGTAACTCAATGGAAATTTTGTTGACAAAATTGTGGGGAGGGGGCTGGCAGGAGAAAGATGCACAAGACAGACATGTTTGGTTTGGATCCACCAAGTTACTGCACCTTTAGTCAAATCACTTACATGTCCCCTAAAGTATGAGCCTATTATCTTCCAGAACTGAGAGTCCCTGGAGACAGACACTTGAAGGAAATGCCCAAACCCAATATTTTTATTGGAAAATATTGCTATGAGTTTTATTCTGCGTTGAAGTGATAAACAGACGCGTTAGGAAAAGTAATTATTCAATTACACCAGAGTACACAAACTTGCAGCCTTTATGACTGACTGTATCTATCTCCACAGTAGATCAGTACTATTCATTCTGCCAGCAGCCTCATTTCTGGGACTTCCAAGGCTTCAAACTCCTTAAACAAATTTTTCTGTTTTCTGAGAAGCTGAAGTACTTTGGACCTTCTGTAATGAGTCTGGAGGTCAGCCAGCACCCTGAGACCAAAACTTTGGGTTTAGTCTCTGTGTCAACTTAGCCCTACAACTTGTGCCACAGCCCCCACTCAAACCAAACCAAAATGGGACTACAGAGATCTGTAGACTTCAAAGAGGCAAAGCCAGTTTGCAAATCTGGTGCTTAGATTAAACAGAATTATTTACTTTCTGCCTCTGTACTAATATCCTACCATGAAAAAGAGGGACCACTAGTATCTTTAAAACAGCTAGGGAACAGCAGGAAAAATATTGCTGCACCATTGGTGCTACTTACAGAACATTTTCAATGACTTATCATCTTCCCTAGGCAGCAATGTTAAGAAGTACGTTTGTGAAACAGATGTATATTTACTTCTTGCAATTCTTGTATTACATGGAAATAGCCTGTACTCTAATTTCTTGACTTCTAATAATGATATTTTAAAATACAAATTTGTTGCTACACCTAGAGAAGGAAAATCTACCTACAGTACTTTCCTTTACCTGAATGCATGTTTTGTATTGACACACATCTGTCCCACTTCAAGAATACTTGATCTCTAAGCCTAAATCCCTTCTTAGGAAGAGAAGTGAGAATAACTTGTGAGGCCTTCTCACTTCTCAGGGAAGATGAATGACTGTGGAAAGCTCATGTGGCCAGTTGACACAGTTTTCTAGTACTTGGAGGCATCCAGAAGTAAGCTTATTACCACCCACAGATTCACACCCACTCTAATTTTTATCTTTCTGGTAGAAAGTCAGTTACACTTAATATTTCACTCCCTGTATTATACTTCTATTGATTTCTGAATAAAAGTCAGCAGGAGAGAGATGAGGAGGTAATGGAGAACACCACAGGCCCTGAGCTTGGCCTGCTTCACTGCCTTTTTTCGGTGCCCTCCATGGAGATTTTCCACCTTTGTGGTTGTTTCTCAGTACACCAGCCCTGCTATGGGTTTTCTTCCAAAGAGCTTTAAAGTGCACTTTAAGCTGTAGGTTCACAAAATCCTCAGAGGAAGTACTGTGCCCAAAGACTTTCTTTGGAAAATGCCAAAGGCTCATGAATGCTTCACACGAACACCAGCCTCTTCTTGGGGGCTGCTATAGCTGATCTTGTTTACCAGTGCAATGACTCTGCACTCAATAAATTTTATAACCTCCCATCTCAGTGCAAAAAGATTCCTGCCATCATAACTAACTCCAGGACTAGATGGGGAAATAATATACTCCATATCCCAAAGAAACAATTTCCTGTTAGTGTAATAAACTGTTGTGTGGGCTTGGGTTTTTTTGAGGAAATGTTGATGCATTATGAACTGGTTGGTAAAAGCTACAATTAAGCATTCTTTTATTCTTTCTGAAAAACTACCATTCTCTGGGGCTTTATGAAGACAACAGAGAATTGAACATATAAAACACACACACACATATATATATATGATTTCAGATTTAATTAGATTCTAGAAGTTCTCATCCTCAAGTGCTGAAGTTCTAATAACCTGTTAAAACATAATTTTGCATACACAGGAAACAGGTTTTTTTAGCTCAAACAGCTTTTGCTGTAACAAGCAATCTTGTTTCATTTCTTTAAAGATCAGAGTGAATTTTTCTTCAACCTGAATCACTTTAGATTATTCTTTCCCAAAACTCAGACAGTTTCTGAGAAACTGTGATAGGCAGAAATTTATCATGCAAAATAAGCTGCAGATATTCTTGGTACTGCTCATCTTTGTCTCAGAAGGACTCGCATTTTGGAACAGTTTGATCATAGCAGATGTATATTGTACATGACAAACCCATGAACTGAGCTGGGCAGTCCACACTTCACCCGCCTTGTCTCCTGTGGGATGTTAAATGACCCTTGGTACCTTAAACTTTTTTCCACAGGGTGTTTTTATCAGGAAGCAAAGCCTGATAAAGCAGCCAGAGAAGGAATAACTCTCCTGAATGAATGTTTTGGTCTGGTCAGGTCAGGTCATGGATGCCAAGCTTGAGTCATTCCAGGGTGGTTTATGAGTTCCAAGGCTTTATATTGCATTTATTTTTTTGTACGCAGCTTTTCCTAAGATACTTTGAAGTCAAGTGTAGAAATTACTACATGGAAGTTTGTGATTTCTAAGTAACCTCAAGTAGATGAACATCATTAGTAGGATTCCGTTTATCCTGGGCCAGATTCTGCTCTCCTGTGTGAAGGTAGTTCTGCACACACTTGAGGATGTATCCAGTATTGTGATGTATTTTTAATACAGGAGGTTGGGGAAAATAGTTTACAGCAATTTGGATTTGAAAAAGACAGGTATGAAAAACAAAACCAGATATACTTCAGTCCATACAGCAGAAATTGGCAGAGGTCAGCTGGTCAGATCTAAGGAACAGAGGTTGGCTCAAATTCATTTGGAAAGGCTCCAGCAACCACTCTGAAAAGACAGCACTGTGGGGATGCAGGAATGTGTGCCAGAGGTGTCCTTGCACGTGGTCTGGTTTTACACAGGTCTGAGTGGTGCTCAGGAGATGGAGGTGACATTTGAGTCGGTGGCAGGAGTGAGAGGTAAACCTTGGATCAGTTCAAACTCCATCATGTGACACACAAGTTCTTGCATTAGGACCATTTTAGACATGATATTGCTCAGAGCTTTCCCATTAGTACTTCTGTGGAGGCAGGATAATTTGGGCCACCCTGCAATGCTGATAACAGGTAGCGTTACACGCACCTGCTGTGCAAAAATGTATCTCTAGAAAGCCATGTGAACTTTTGGGCATATTTCTTTGGTAACACACAGTATAATGGTGGTCAAAGACACACATATGGTAAGAATAAATGGAGTATTTCTTACAGTCTGTTGCTATTGTAAGGCAATTCTCCCTGTTAAATAGGTTCGTGTGTTTAGACGAAGTGGGACATGCATGAAAACTTGATGGGATATTCGTACTTTCAAAGAAACATACTGAAGGCCTTATAGTAAAATCATATATGACTGCAATGATCTAAAGTGTATAAGCTTGAAGGAGTTGATCTAAATTTAACAGAGCTAGTTAATTAATCAGAAGCAATGTGAGAACTGGTAGTCTTTGTACCTCTACCAGCATATTACCACTGCCATTCTTGCATTTAAGCATTTTTTCAAAATATACTGAGGTGATCCGTACCAAATGCCAAGAAAACGAACTCTCTTCTCCTTCAGCTGCCAATCTGCACTCCCGCACTTTAAGGCAAACAGTATCACTTGCCCAAATTTCATCCTCCTGTCTTGTACTTCTCTTCAATCTTATTTAATTAAGACAAGTGCATGGCCAATCCCACTGACACATTGTTAAGCTTTTTGCTATCAGCTGAAAACTGAAAGTAGAATTTGATTCATTGACCATACTCATGTGACAGCTGCACACACTATACTGCTGTATATCTGGTTTGGAGCAGGATCATCACTCTCAGAAAATAATTCAGGATGAATCTGCATCATGCACTAAATGTGAAATCAGCAGTAATTCATGGTTCTAAAAAAAAGTTTTCCACTCTCATCCAGAGACTCAGCCGTCAGCATTACTCAGTGTGTTGTGAATCAATGAACTAAATCGGCCTCTAGCAGAGTGTGGATTAGAAAAGTCACTCTTTCCCAGAGGAAAATACTGCATATGAGTTTAGTGTAACAGCTTCCTGCTCCCTGATTTAGATCACAGGACATTAAAATACAGTGAATATCTATAACCGAGACAGCATTAAAAAGTTTCTGCTCCACAAATGAAACATCTGCATCTTCATGACTGAACATCTTAATTGCTTTGGTTAATTACTACTCATCAAAAAAAGATAGGAAAGTGGGACATACAGAATAAAACGAGATATCAAGGGGCGCATCTTCTGCATTCATTTAGGTTGGTCTGTGTAGTAACAGGCTACATCTCATATGGTTCCTGACAGGAGCCATTCATGTCAAATACAACTACTCAAACCTGCAAGTCAACTGTTTAAACTGTTCTCTTGCAGCAGGAAGCCACAGCATTTCACTCCGCCACCAATCACACATCCAACTTCAGAATCACCTAATACAGGCTAGAAGAGAATTCTTCTTTTTCCATGCACACACACACTCAAGGTAAACTTTCTCTGCCAATGGTGTAAAGAAGCCCAAAACATCCTGCTGTTTGTTAGAAGTATTGTCAGAAGTGAATAACTTCTTTTAGTGTGCTGACAATCATAAAATTGACTTGTTTTACAATGAACAGCTCAAATGTATGGGATTGGACAGATGAAGCAGCTCTAAACCATGTGATACAGGCTGCCCTTTAAAATAGAGTGTTACTTCTGAACACGACCAAGCAGGAGCCTTTTTTGTAAAGGCAATGGTGGCATTTAGTGCTGGGCCACAGTCCTTCACTCTTCCATAAAGTAGACAACTCTGAGATCAAACAAAAATTTAAGATATTTTCCCACATAGTAGATTTTCTGTCTATATGAGGATTCCAATTACAGTCAGCAGCATTTTTAAAAACCAAGGGCTATTTTGCAAATGAACCCTTTGATCAAGTGAAATATTGACATTTTATGTTTTAGCCATATTGGGGTGAGGATGAGAATCCCAGTCCCAGCACACACATCTGTCTTATCGAGTTCACTTTTATATCAATGATATTATACCTAACAAAATTTCTGTGTGTGGTTTTCAGTATAAGGAAAATAAATCTGTAGCATCTACATGTTTTATCTTCCACTCTTCTTACATAAAACAAACAGACAAAAAACTCCAAACCCAAAAGGAAAGTATTATTAAAAGTCAGAATTATGAGAAGACTGAATGAACTGTGAAAGTTTAAAATGAATGGTATCTTTTCAGGTCTAGAATTATGCCTGTGGGAGACAGTAGAGCTCTGAGGTTTATTGCGAAGTGAGAGGTGAAAGACAGCCTGTCCTCCTCAATAGTCTCTGGTAGTGCCCCCTTCCCTCAGACTGTACTGACATAACAAGCTCTTAGGAAGGAGGAATAAAAGGTCTTCACCTTTGTATTATCAGTTGTACTGAAATTGCCTACATGCATAAAATGACATTCAACCCCTACTAATGACACACATTCACACACTGGTGTCACTTTTCCCCCCCACATGCTCTAAATTAAATTATTACAATTAAACCTGGTTTTAGGAAACAATAACAGCAGTCTATACCACTTGTAGAAACCATTGCAGTCGAAGTTTTTGCATGAAGGACTCTCCACTGCACTGACCTGAGAGAGGAAAAGCTCTGTCTGGGACCCAGAAACTTGTCATTTATTGAAGAGCAGTCCTGAAGGTATTCGTGCTATACACTGCTTTTATTTCATATAATGAAATGTCACATAATGAGGTCAATTAGAAATGTTCAATGGGAGTTTATCTCCCATATATGTATAATGTATTTTGGGACCAGACAAGGACAGACCAGGCAGACAAAACTTGCAAGATACCATAACAGCACCACTGACTTATTTTTCTGTATCAAACCTTTTCTAAGTATCACTTAAATTTTGTATTCTTCACTGAAGCTGAAAAGCAAAGCCATATACATATTGGACTTTAAATATAATATAAACTTAAAAGTTACCTTCTTACATGCTGTGACAGAGCTTCCCAAGCTGCTTGCAGAACTGTCTGTGCCGCTGCCTTGGCGCTCTGGGACTTCATGCATCAGTGGAGATTCAAAGTTGCTGAAAGACAAAAAAGAAACAAGCCCCCAAAAGCCTTTCCAGTGATTCAGCTACATAAATAACTCAAATAATACCAAAACACAGGTCAGTAAAGAGATGTAACTTAGAATACAAGATGCTGTCCATATTCTCCTAGCTGATATTACTAGTCTATTTATTGCTAATTTTCCCTTTTTGAAAGACTATCCTGAGCTACAGATTTCAGATATAAAATAGGAGACTGATGTCTTTTGAAGACTAGAGGAAAGCATAAACTGCCTGCAACCAGACCTGTCTGTCTTGAATGCCACTGTAAAAAGCAGTTTTCACAAGGAGGAAGCTTGGAGCAGCGAATGAAATACTTGCTGCATCAATTCTGCTTGGTAAACAACAGAAATATTTGCTGCACTTTTACCTGCCAGGATGGAAGTAAAGGAGTAGAGATTACAAAGGAAAAACAGAACAGGAGAGGCAGTATTCTGTAATGGAACAGCTTGATACACGGTAGGTTTGGAGCTAAGGTAAGTGGTGCACATATTCTGTTTTGTGATTCAGTGGTACACAACAAATATGTTTACTTTGGGACTGTGTAAATGTGAAGTACAAAACCATAAAAACAAGTTCCACCAGCCAAATTATTTGCACACATATCAAGAGCCAACCCTCACACTTTTCTTTTGGAATAGTTCAGGCCAGTCTTCAAAGATCTTCCATCGTATAATAATCACACTGGTCCAAGATTAATGAAGCTTCTCCTTCTGGTCATGACAGGATCACAGTTAAAGGCCACACATGTTAAAGGACTATTTATTCAGGAACATACTAGGGGAAAAGTGTCCTACATGAGCATGTTCTGCTTCCCAGACTGGGCCTTTGTAGTGCTTTTAATTATTGCAAGTCACCTATGAGAATATGTGGAACATGCTGTGATGGACCATAAGGAGTGACCAGGTTACCATGGCTTGAGTAATAATCTCTCACTGGTTCCAGTGGGGTAACAGACCGTGTGCAACTTCCTGCTAAGCCCAAACCTACAGTGCATTTTCCTCAGTCACTGTTACTGGAGAGTAAACCAGTATGTTAAGAGGAGGTAACTTACACTTTTTTTTTCTGAAATCTAGAGCCAAGCATGTCTAAGGCTACCTTTCCCTCAAAGACTCATGCATGTATATTTCACCAGACATTGCTTGGGACTAACTATGAATGTATGCATTCCCACTAGTAAGGAACTTTGTCAATGAGAGGTCTGCTGATGTGTGTGGTGCTATTCCATAATAATTAAAAAACGTATCTAGATGTGCTGGAATTAGAAGAGTGAATAAAAACCATAAAACTAATTTAGTACTTGTTAATTGCTAGCTGGGGAGAAGTTTCGTGAATCACATAGGAGGACTGAATATAGACGCACAAGAGAGACCAGAGGGTTAATGGACTTCACTTGAAAAGTATGTTACCACTTAATACTCTGGAAGACACCATCATCGTTTGTACTTAGAAAGAAGACTTTTGCCTGTTTACAAAACTCTGCATCATTGCTCAGATGATATAGACGAGCAGTTATATTTCTGGGCAGTAATTTCTCTGGCATTTGACACAACAAAGTAGCATTTTATAGGCCTTATACTGAGTTCTTTAACAGAATGAGGGAAATTAAACACATAAATTCTGGCTTTCTATCTCCATTCAAAGTAGGAACCTCATATTCAGAGGGTCAAATAGTTAAATCCTCCTTGATAAGTTCACATTGAGATGCAGCCTTTGGACAAGGTAAAACTCACCACTCCCAGCAGAAGTTGTGCACTGCTTCTTTTTATGAGATGCATCACCTCTGCAATCTAATAGAAAATTACAGATCAAGGCTGACCTGCAGGTTGAAGTACAAGGCCTGTGGTACTGTTTTCTCCTCCTCTTCACTGAGAGGAAGACTGAGGGGCTCTGCCACAGGGAGCTGATGGGCTGCTAATAACTATTTGCTCCCAGTTGCACTGTGTGCAGGAATTACCTGAAGGCCTTTGGAACTTAATTAAACAGTACAAATAGAATATCACATTAAAGCATAGCTGGAAAATATAGTTGAAGAGTCACATTCTGGAATATCAACAAATCTGTGCTATCTCTGGACAATATTTCTGCAAGGGGTAGCACATGACATGTCCCATACAGAAGTAAAGCTCTCCTCCAAGTCATGTGGAAAGTGAAATGATCCGTAAAAGCTTCTTAATCCCTTAAAATCTGTGTTCCTTTCCAAGTAAATCCACTTTTCATTTGTAAATATAGAAAACCTTGTTAAAATCACATGATCACTGAAATAAATGCAGAATGCCATTAAATATTTTAAATGTGACTACGCTCCCACTCAGAGTAAAGTTCAGACAGGAAACCCAACTGTCTTTGGTTTTCCCAAAATTTGGTAAACCTAAATCCTCTTGTCACCTATCCCGGTCCTCAAAGTTGTATTTCACATCCAGCTGACTACTTGGAGTACAGGAAAAATCAGCAGCTGTGTTTCACAGGACACGGGACAATGCATCTACAAGTATCTCTAGCTCTTTCAGAGCTTCTTTTTTGTCTTAGGTTTACATCTCCTGTTCAGTAACTGCAGAGCAGAACCCCTATTCTCAGGCTGCACTGCAGTTCAACTCCTGAACTGTGCCAAGGACAGGAACTCTGGGCTCCCACCGCTTGCAAACAGCTTCAACTGCTCAGGGTCCAGTCACTGAAATGAAGAAAAAATTTAACAAAGAAGTTCCAAAATAGGAGAGCTACATTCAGTTTTAGAAACTCCACAGTTTTTTCCTTATTGAGTTTATGGCTACACAGTGTCTAGAAGCTCAGGAAACCCCCTGGTCACTCTTGTTGGTCAGTCAGGTACATGAGCCCCTCTAGGTATGACACTAAGGAGATCTGCAGCAATGCACGTCCAACTGATGGGAAAATGAGCACCCAGCTGTGCTTCTGGAGGCTGGGAATGCAGCACCACAAATGTGAGTCCTCAGAAGTCAGGGAGGTGCAGTGTATGGGTCCTGCAGAGATACCTTCAGGGACACAGGTCTTTCTTCCAATACGGAACATGGATTTGGCTTTTCAACATCTCTTTTTCAACAGTCTAAACTCTCAGTTAGGGCAAAGTTTCCATTTCTCTTTATCCCATGGGTACCCTTTCTAGGCTTTCATTTTCAACAGGTGTTTTCTCAAGAGACCCTCCTCAGGCCATACAGCTCTGCCACCCTTGCTCTGTAGCAAAGGCAGTAATAAAAACCTATTTTTTATTAACTCTCCAGGGAAAAGCTATTCTGGTTTGAGAAGCTTCTGTTCTCATTAGTTCCTCAACAGCAGGAAGACAAAGGAACTCTTGCAGAGATGCAGCCAGCTCATCATCAAGTGATAGCTCTGCATTCACATACTCCGCTTGTTACTTCACGTGAAGAGTTTACATGAAGTGCTGGACTTTCAAGACGTCTGGCACAGATTGGAGCCTTTCCACTACAAGATAAAGAAAGCTGCTGGAGTTTTTAGGTCTCAGTTCTCAAGTTTTCTTGGCTCCCTGGTTTAGTATGTGACGGAGAATGCTGATCTGTGTTAGATGTGCTCATCTGACTTGGAGGTACCACAAAAAGCCACAAGCATAGCAGGCAATCTCCGTTAAAGGATGGCTCATTTTGAGGCTTTTCTTTGGTGTGGAAGATCCTAATCTATAATTCAGCTGTTGAAACTGAAGTTGGGAACCTGGACCTAAGACCTGGTGTTAAGTGCACCATTTTCACGTTGGTATTTACATTAACAGAGAAGTCTCCACACTCATCTGCCACCAGCTGCTGTCTAGCTGATTCATGAATTGTAACTGAAAATTTGTTCTACAAGCTATATGCACTCACAAAGAATACAAACAAATTTCCTGGAAATTAGAGAACTGTAGTAAATAGCTACGAGGTTTATATCACTAACTGTAATAATAACACATCGTGTATTACTGTCCAAAATGCAAACGAATTGCTTCATCTTTCTTGTGTTGAATAATTCAAAAATACTGACCTCGATGACTCAAGACTTAATCAAAAAATCCACAGCTGCTCCTAAAAATAATTATCTCCTTTGCAGATGTGGCAGATGGTGCTACATCAACTAAGATGAGGTAATTTAAAGAATTCCCCAGGTTACCACTAAAGAAAATTAATCTTCTGAAACAGTATCAAAAACTTCAATTTCCTACCATCTTGAACAAGCATAACCAGCTTCCCAAAACTTGCTGTTCAATAATCATTCCTAAGGAGCAATCTCAATAAATAATAAGTGACCATTACATATATATTTTTTGAATCAATCATATTAGAGCCTGCTGCCTTTCCTCCTTTCATTATAACTCCCAATCTTGGCATTTTGAACATAGAAAACGTACTGATCCATGAAAAAAATAATCTTGAAGGAAGCAAACTGAATGAACACAGGGAGGCTTCTCAGTGCAGTTAATGCCACGCTATAGTGAGCTACATTTCCGGTGTTCTGTTAATATTTGTTGGGAACATCATGAACAACAAAAAAGGGATTAATCTCATTTTGAAATAGATAAATGAGAGAAATGAAAGCAGAGCAAAATACCTTAGCATCTTTTTACTTCTACCTTCCCAAATAAACTGGAAAGCCACTAAGCAACTGAGGAAGGCAGCCAGCTTAATCCAGACCCTAAGCAAGAAGCAGTTTTGAAAGGCATGCACTGTTCAAACAGCATCTCTTAACTTCAAAGCCTTTTTGAAGTGGACAGACAAGTCATACTCTTCCCTCATGCTACCTTTCAAATTTTACAGCTTTAAAATTTACCTTTGCAAGTAAACAGGTCGGCAAAGTCACTAGGAGCAAAATCTTTCAATGTAACATTGTCAAAGCTACTATTTTAATCCATATAAATGGTTTTTATTCAGTCTGGACAATGTGTATACTTCAATCAGAGTGCAGATGGTTACTCAAACAGATGCTCTATAAATACCTCAAACAAATGTCTTTCTGATTTTGTTATGGATTTGGAACCCAAGTACAGAATATAATCACTGGCAATATCAGGATCGCATCTTGAAAGGTATTCATAAACTTGTTTCAGTCTCCCATGGCTGCTATAGGCTTCACTGGAAACAAAAATACTGAATACTTCCCTTTATTGTCTGTGCACTCTAACAGGTATAGGATTGGGTTTTACAGACCAGCACACTAAAAAGACTAGAAGTTTAAATGCATTATATTCAGATTGCTTATTTCATAGTGTCTGTTGGGTGCTCTTGATTTACATTTCATTTTTATCAGTGATACAGCTGCCAAAAGACCAAGTCTCTAGCTACATGCTGATGAAAAACAGACACAGAGAAAAGACAACCCATGCTGGGGTACACTTCACAATGCCCAAAGAGCCCTGTGTGACCTTTATTCTGCTCCAAATTAAACCAGTAAATAAATCTGTAAGTCTCTGTAAGCAGTAGCAATCATCAGCATTATTTCAAATCATGTTTTTAAAATATTATAAAAGAACAGACAAGTTTTACTGAAGAATAAATGTAAACAAAACTAACTACATTTTTTATGATCTACTTAGATACATTCCTTCCTTCCTGAGTTTACTGATTGAATTAAGGGTAAAACAACCAGGCTTTATGTACAAGTCTGACAAACTCCTCCACATTCAATAGCTATGGCAGGATATATTCAGTTCAGAGAGCTGACAAACAAATCAAAGACTTGGCACTCGGGGATGAACGACAGATGACTGGGTTGGTGGGTTTTGATGGTTAACTGTATTTCAGTAATTTACTGACACAGAGCCAACCCAATATAAACTGGCTCTTGCACACAGCTGATAGGCATCCTGTCTTTTCCCCACCTATCCCTAGATTTGACATGGCTTTAGGACAATTCTAGACAGACCTTTGTTACGCTGGTAGAATGGCTACTTAGTAAGGAAGCCTTCCAGAAAGAACAGGCGTGGACCTCAGTCAGAGGAAACTACAGGAAAGAACAGGAGGAACTGTGAGATCTCTTCTGTTGGGAAATGCCCACAACAATTCACAGCTAACAGGAAGTTCTGGTGAGTTCCTGAGGTGGAGGGTGTTTTAGAAGGTACAAAAAGATGACCTGGATCATCAGCTAGGGACCAGCAAGGTCTGATGAAGAAGAAATGACTGACTTGGAAAAGATTAAGGAGCAGACCCTCAAATGCAGGGAAGGCTAAAAGACTTTACCTTATGGAGATGGACTGAAAGACAACTCAGACTGCTTTTCTGCCCAAAAGCAAGGAGTCTGTACTCAGGTCTGGAGTGCCAGCCAGTGGGAAACTAAGGCTCTCCTGAGGGTTAGACTGCAGGAAAGATAAGAAATCTTGTTAAAGGAAGGATTCTTTGAGCAATTAGTCTGCATACACATAACTTAAGTGAGCAGTGTTGATTGGGTAGATGATTTTAGAGATACAGGCACAGGTATCAAAGAAACATCAGAGTAAGGCAGTTTCACTACAGCAAAGCAATAAAATTGCTACTATTTAAGCCTACTAAAGCAGCAAAAAACAATAAAAATCTGAAATATTCTTAAAAGGATGTCCCACAGAAAATTTCCTATTCACTTAGCTTATGTAGCTGTACTGTACGATATTACTGGTCCTTGTGCTGTGGAGAAGAGGACAAAAGAGGAAATAAATTGTTTTTCCAAATGTTAATGACTGTGTATTTATTAAGAAATTTATATTATTTCTGCATTTTTGATGGCAATGTCTATTCTTAATATAGGATATGTTGTTAATGCACCAGTGTAATAGTACAAATGTATGATGTTATCTGATCCTCCTTTAAAAAAAATGGAAAAACACTGTGACACAGCTGGAAACTGGTGAAATTTGGTCCAATTTAAATACATAATAAATGTGCAAGCAGCTCCCACAGATTTCAACTAGAAATAGAAATTCTCAGCACTTTTCAGGATGAAATCAAAGACATTGAAAATTAGGCCTTCATGGCACAAACCACTAGGTAATTTTTCACAGCCTGTTTTATATGATTCCTGTATCTAATAAACAACTTGTGTTCACTGCCTGCTCCTCTCATCCTTTTGCTGTGCACAAACTGTCAGCTGGGCATTTCAGGACAACCAATGCAACACGACACAGGAAGACACCAGTGTTTTTATATGGAGGATGTAAATCTTGCCTTAACTCATTCATTAAGTATTTTTGGCATCCTATTTATATTCTATAGCCCAACATCACAGTCAAGCTTCTCAACCAGCTTTTTTCACCAACAAATGTGATTTTCATTCGGAGCATCAGAATGAATCAAGTACTGACAAAACAAGCCTCAAAGCACAGCACATGCAAACAAGTATTACACTATCTGACAACTTTTTTAAAAGGCCATCCTCTAAAGATCTCAAATTTAATTTATAGAAGTTTTTCAGTGATTATATTCAAGACAGATATTGAATATTTCTGAAGAGTAATGTGACGAAGATGTTCATAACTTAGAAGTAAATGCATATGTCATGATTTTATTTGAATAGAAAATGCATGTAGCTAATCAAAACTTGCTAGCTGTTCGTGTGTTTTCCTTTTTAGATTGATTACAAATCAAATAGACTGTACAGGCGTAATTGAAATGTGGCAGGTAGTCAGGATTACGTGCGTGATCAGAAGGTGAACATCACTTTCATCTTTTGAATGGCATTTTCCTAATATTCAGCAGACTTCCTGAAATTCTCTGTAGCACCTCTCCACAGAAATAATAGGTCTGGCTTTGGAACGACGAGATTAAGAAAGGGGTCCTGTCTGTACCTAAATACAGATATTTAATATAGGAGCTTGTGAATTTCCCACTGTTGCAGCATCACTTTCAGCTACTTTTAAAAACGTAAAGGGCAAAACTGATAGTGAAAATGGACCACTGATATAGGAAAACCAGATTTTTCAATACAGAATTTGAACTGTGGAACATCTTGAGGTCTTGGAAAAAGAAAAATATGACAAGCCAAGTGGTTATAGTATCATGATGTACAGTGTTCTTTATTACAAATAATGAGAATTGACTTCAGTGTAGTGAAGATGCACCTGTCCAGATCACAGAAGTTAGTATCTCTGAATACCATAGGAAATGATAACAAAATATTTATTCCAAATGCCTGAAGACTCCCCAGCCACCAGTAAGCACAGAACTGATTGGTAAAGCATGACAACTTCCTTTTTCTTTTCTTTTTTTTCCTGTTTTTTGGTGGGGGGAGATGGAGGAGAGAAGCATTTCTGTGATCTAAGTCAATCAGACCACAGGGAGAAAAACATGGTGAGGTGATCAGGAATTCCTATGATCAGGAATCTGTAAGGCATGCACTAGCTGAACCACTGTTAGGCCATGCCTCTTGTAACACAGGGACAGTGACACTGCAGAGCCATCCCTCCCACCAGCAAATAAATAATCAGGTCAGTCTGTGTGGATGTTCTCAGTCATGAAGGAGGGAGTGTCTCAACTGAAACAGCCAGATCAGCCTCACCCTCAACACAATGGTGGCTTGCAGGTATTTTGGAAGCCACCAAAGACATTTTGATCTCCTGTTTGGCAGAACAGGTTTAAGCAGGTGTTTTGAACCCAAATGCTTGAATTTGTCCCTTCTACTCAAGCACAGGAGAAGCAAGATTTTGCTGATGTGGGCAAGGCCAGGAGATTGGGTCAGACTCTCCTTCTAACGAGAGTCTGCTCTTCTTCCTCTGTTCTCAGTAATAACACTGCCCAATTGTAACATCATTTTTACAGCTGTAAAATGAGGGCAATTTGTAGCCTATTGTAGTCAGTTCCTTTGGTCAGGCACCTATACCAACATATCTATACATGGAAAAAAACAACTGGTCAAAATGACACTATATAGTTGTGATATTGGCCCCTACTAAACTCAATTTGATTATGGAAAATATTTTACCTTAGCAGTATCTAAAGTACTTTCAAAAGTACCTATCCAGCAAATGTATTTATTTCTACTGAATGTATTTCTTCAACTCCATTCTATTTCCCAGCTCTTTCAATTTGCAAGAAAGCCAAGCTGGTTTAGATTCCTGCTAAACCTTCCAAAATATTGTCTAGGATATTATAATAGAGTTCAGAAAGCAATATGTTTTTACCTTGACTAACAATACTAGAAAAGTAAAACAATAGTCTAAAAATAAGTGTTTTCATCTGAAATATTCACAGAAATTTCCTATTCTCTTTAATCCAGTATTGTTTCTATGACCACCTGCAGTTGCATTCATAAACTATTTAGTTAAAATGTCAGGGTACATTCTGCTTATTTTAATGCCAAAGAACACATTTTTTCATGGCTTATTCACAACAAATCTTATTTTAACATGTTTTACATACCTGAAATATTCTTGAACAATTCTGATTTGCTAACAATATCCCAAAAAACAACAAATCTTATCAATTTTGATGCTGCGTGAATGTCAGTGAGTACAATCTGTGATTAGACGGAAAAAAAATCTTAAAACTAATTAGCTTAAAAGTATGTTTTTTAAAAAAAAGCATGACAATGTTGTCAGAGATGGGAACAAAATGAAGCTGCTTCTAATCAACTTGGCTTTTAATATGATAAAACATGCTTTTGTGCCATTCTTTTAAGATACTGCAAACATTGTATTTGGTTTAACTTGCTTCAATTTGTGAAACTTTTTTTTCCATGGACTGTAATGTGATTAACGGGATTGAGTGGTAGGTGAAGGCAACATTCACAACTTTTTCTTCTTACACCTGCCTAAAAAAAGCACAAGATTTCAGTCCAAGAAACCATGATTGAGCTTTCTTGGCAAGATGAATATTTCTTTCTACCCTCTACTCCATATAATGAACATGGGACATAACCTTCGGGAGTTTAACAGTGAATCAGGTCAGTGTGTTATTACTTTAATTAATTCCTTAGTGGTACAATGTAGACAACCTGCCACTGCTTTGCAATGAACTTCAGATTAATTATGAAACTGTTGCGATACTTGGGCTTGACATGGCTAACTTGTTCCCACTGGGATGCACAAGGTCCAGCAGGACCATCTGCACCACGGACTGAGCTCAGGTTAAACTCTCAGACAACTTTATCACTGCTTGCAGCATGATTCTTTGAGTTCTTGCCAAATGAGTATTCCTACACTTACACCTAATGAAAAAAAATATAAACCAGCTCTTCCTATTAACTTCGTTAAGAGCAGAGGTTGCAACTTGTTTCACGCCTTTGGGTGTGTTTAAATTTTACTCTGATTAATACTAAGCTCTTTCAGTTCAGAGGAACAAAAGAAGAAGCCTGCACTTAATTCCAGGTTTCACCAAATTCCTGTTGTTTCATTTGTGGGGGTCACTGTAACAATTGCAGCTACAGAAAGACACAGGTAACACAGAGGTCTGGTTCTGTGTATGCAAAAGCAATCCACGCAAAGTAAACCCAGCCCTACAGCTTCTTTGTTTCATTATTGGACTTGGACTAGTATTTGTATTTATATTACTTGTTTATGGTCTGTCACTATTTTTTTCACTAGTTAATTATTCTTCTTACATGTGATGCCTTAAAAGCCTTGCCTTCTGAATCAGAAAACCACCTGTTGCACTCAACAAACACGTACTTACCTATGAATTATTTTTTCTTGTATGAAATAAAAATCTGCTACTGTTGCTAGTACCAAAAGACACCTCTCTCCTACAGTCATACGCACTGTTGCATAATGCAGAGATTTCCAAAATCTGAGAAGTATGGACATATTTGTAAAAGTACCAAAACTCGGTGTTTGGTATTTAAATGACATCATGCAAACACTGATACAGGTCATATATGCTACCTTTGGGATTGTGGATAATGTGACCACTGGATTTCACTGAATTTATGGCATGTATTATGTTTAGGACTGAAGGTCTTGGCAGATACAGTGTGATCATATAACTAAACTCCCTAAGAGCTGTGCTATTACTTCTGTATTTTTAAATGTTCAAGAAGCAAATTTTTTTTATTCCAGTTGAGGGGAAGGCCTTATTCCAGAGTTTATGTGAGGGTAACAGGTTTTCGTTTGAACACCACAGCACGCAAAATCTTTTCCTTTTAACAATAAATGACCTGTTCATTTTTATTAGATGTCTACAATGGTAATACACATTTTTCACTGAGGAGGAGGGCATTGCCCTCACAACACAGAAGAGGAACAATCCATAAGAATGTTGTTGAAATATTACCCTGCTGATTTGATCTCTTCCCTTTTCAAATTGAAATAGCAGATAGTTATAAATGTGTCTTAGGGGAAATGGATTGGGACCTAATTTAAACACAGTTCTGAAAACTAAGAGACACCATTTCTCCCTTTAATATTCTGAAGAGCCACTGCATGTAATGAACAGCTCCAATGCTGACAGAATGCCTGTGTATGAAATTCTGATAACTATGCAATCTCACGGGGACTACATGAGCACCACACATCTTTCACTGCTGAAAGAAAATACAAGTCCTATGAAACTCTGCATCTTTTTGTTTAAAAAGTTTTAACTATAACACAACAATGTTCAATCAATTTCAGTTTCCCAGAAAATTCATGTAATAGATCAAAACTTTTCCAGAAAACAAAAAGCTCCCATAATACTTGGAAGATAGTATTGCAAGTGCACGGAGCCAGCTCAGAACAGTGCATGAAAGGTAAGTTCCAGTCTTAAAATTGACTGCTTATGGTTATACAGGACTTGTTGACCAGTTCTGAATTTCACTAGCAGTGAAGTATGTACTCCAGCATCAAGTTCTGTGTTAGCACATTTAGAAAAGAACTTTTTCTTTCAGTTATAAATTACATGTAATCAAAACTTACAAATGAAACTTTCTTACACAGCACTCAAGAATAATTAGATATAAAAGAAATTGTGATGCCACAACCAAGAG
This sequence comes from Illadopsis cleaveri, assembly GCA_013399915.1. Lineage (NCBI taxonomy): Eukaryota > Metazoa > Chordata > Aves > Passeriformes > Timaliidae > Illadopsis > Illadopsis cleaveri. The sequence continues at coordinate 297,015 of VXBB01006426.1, forward strand.
GAAACATAACTTTGATAAAAACCACCTACCTATTCGGTGTCATGGGCACCTGCAGTAGCCAGATATTTATTACTAAGCAGGCAAGTCTTGAAGTGAAGAAAATTACTGAGGAAACTAAAGAGATTAATGACAACAACCCAAAGGCTGATAAGACTGAAAAAAGAAGCTTTAAAATTAATTCTGGGCAGCAAACAAATCCCAGACATCATAGTATTAATCTGTACATGCTAACCTTTTAGTTCTGGTGAAAAGAAAACCAGAAATATGCAGTATGTTTTTTTCTCTCTGTTTCAGTGAAGCAGGAAGAAGGGAAGCTGTACTGCACAAATAGTCTGAAGCACTATCGGATCCACTAATAAGCAAAGAGGTTGTTAAAAAATTGGGAAACAACCCCCACAAATTTCTGACATTGAGCTCATGCGAGATGTGAAGTTTTTCAAAGTGCCTCATTCCTTTGAGTGCCAGGCAGGTTTCCCCTTCCTGCTCCTCCCCAGAGAGCACAGCCAAGAGCCTGCACAACACACTAGGAGAAGAGGAGCTGCTGCTGCATTTTATCAGTGAGTTGGTAAAAGCTATTGTTTTGACATATAAGTTTAATTAACTTTCCTTCTTCTGAGAAAAAACTAAAGCAGCCTGCTGCACTTCTGAGTAAATGCTCAAAACTACACGGCTATTAGTGCCTGCATTTCTGGGTGCTTCATGTTGAAGCTGCTTCTCCACTGAAGTAAGTCAATACTGTCTGAGAGCAGCTGCAGTGAGTGTAATACAGAGCAGTGAGCCTGGAGGGACCACTGCTGGGATCCTGCCATCCCAGGCTGGTACCCTCAGAGGAGGGAGCTCTCTCAGCCTCCCTCTCAGTCTGCTCCTGCCCATCAGCACCTCTAGCACACCTCATTGCTGTCTGCACATGTGACGTCTGGCTGCTCAGGTGCCAATCATGGCTTAAAATACTATTCTTTAGAGGGTGTTCTTACACTCAGGTTTAGGGAAGGACAGCTGCATGAGGAGTGACCAGGGTTCAATATCCATCCACAGTGCAGATAAAGGTTCCCATGAGTCTATGCCTCCTTCCCTGCCTTCTCAGGTAGGAGCTGAACCAACCACACGTAACAAGAAGGAGTAAAGTGATTAATGTAGGGCTGAGGAAGGAGATGACAAAACCCTGATTAATTAGTGAGCATGCCTACAAAGATTACTGGGAGGAGGTCATAACCTAAATCATATACAAAATGAGCAGCACAGCAACAGAATATGGATGTTCCAAATTATCACTGATAGTTGTTAGTATTTTTCAAGTCTGTCTGGAGAAGGAGAGGACGGAATGAAGAAGGAGAAGAGTTGGTACACAAAGGCAGACTGCGAACAGAGTGACTGACACTACTGCAACTATTGCAGTCACAAGGGGGACAGGGATGCACAGGATTAGAGCCAGAGCTGAAAGAGGAGATTAATGGATATTTTCAGGAAAACAGTGAGAAATTCATGTGGGAGGCTAGGGTAGGCAGGATTAAAGAATTCAAAACAGATGGGATTGCTTAAATAAGGAAGAAGTGGAGATGTCAAGCCTGGACATGAGCAGTATGGTTTTGTCACTGTAGTGTGCAAGTGGGTTAGGGAAACAAAGCATGGAAATTCTACAGTTAAATTCTTTACTACTTCTACAAGTCTCCCTCCTCCCTTCACCCACAGTCCCATTTCTCAAGGGATCAGATTCCTCATGCACAGACTTACGATCTTTGACAATTTAGCTTCCCTCTTGTTTTAGCTGATTTTTTTTCTCCCCTGACCTCACTGAAGGAAAGCATCTCTGAGAATTTTGTCTGCGTTGAACACCACAGGTTAGCCAGGTTAGTGAACTGCTTAAAGTAACTGCCCATGAAAACAGGGCATGGCATGTCATTTCAGGAATTCCCACCACTGAGACTCAAACTAACACTGAAGAAGTTAGTGAATATTGAAGCTTATCAGATTATTTTTCTGGCTGCTCCACTCATAATATCTGGAACATTCATCTGCTAATTTGCAAATAAAAATTATACCCAGCAAATATTAAACTGATTCCTCTAGTTGGGCTGCAGTACTGGTTCTTGCATGAGTGCAGAAAAATAAATTTCATCCTCATATGTGACGCCAGCTGCTGCTCTTATGCATGTGGTTTCCTGATAATGGGAATTCTGAAATTACTCACTTGTTCAGGGGATTTATTTGCTCTCTTTCACTTAAATAAGATTTTTAATACATTTGGTTCTCCTTTACTCAGAAAGGTGGAAAAATATAGAGAACAGACCTGTAAAATGTGGTCTATGTGGTCAGTCCCACCAAACACTACCCCTTGCTACTCCTCACTTATATAATTTCACTCATCATGGGTAATTTTTCAGAATAATTTTTTTGTATTTATTTCTGTTTATGTGTTGCTTTTCTGTTTATTTTTGTTGGCATTCTCTTTTCTTTAATGAGTTACTCAAACTAATTGTTATCTGTAGCTGGGTCCCATGGCTGTTGTGGAGTCTTTGCCTGCAATCTTGTCTCCTTAAAGGATCAAAGATTTATTTCACTCATTCCTAAAAGCATCTTAGTTCAAAGCCACCAAATCTGTTTTCTCTGTTATACAAGATCTAGGCTGCTTTGCTGGAGCGTAAGAGCAGCTGTCAGCTCTGTCTGTGACAGTGTTACAGTGGAAGTTCCAGTGGCACTGAGCGTGCCACATGCCTGCTGCTTGTAAGGAACCTCTGATACAGCCACAGCTTTTGGATCTCTTCTCAGCTTTAAATATCTTAACTTACCTCTTTACATCTGTAGTCAGTCCTAGCATGTTCATCAAATGTAAACAGTGCTTGGTTTCCCTCAGGATCCTGTAAAACCAGGGAAGCTTTTCCCAGCCATTCTTTGTGCACTATGTGCCACACCAGGTATTTCTGAGATGTAGCAAAGATCATTTTGTGTTGGTGATACAACACTTTTTTTATTACACACAGAGCAAGTTCTCAGAAACAGCCAGACTTTCTTTGGGCTTGTCTTTTCACTTTTTAAAATGCAGAACATGCTACTTCTCATCTCTGTTGAGTGTACAGGCATTTTAATTTTTCCAAATTACTATTCAGTCTAATGTTGCTTCTAAGCTCCACCACCGTTTCCAATTCTGAATTGAAGAACACTTTTAATTGCTCCATTTGTTTCCAGTATTTACAGAAAAAGTGTTGAAAGCAGGTGCCAGTCCAAAAGACATGTTGGAAGACTTTTATTTGGCAGCCAATATTTCTTTCAGATACATGATTGGCCGAAAACTGCATATGTTTATAGGTTTGGTTTCATTAGCTTGAGCAGAGAAACTGCAGTTTTACGGAAGGGGGTGGTTATATATCCTTAAGCAGCTGTGCAGCAGCATCCCAGATAGTCACTAACACAGAGACTAAACACAAGGAAGCTCCTGCCTCATATGTAAAAAGTTCAAGCATTTTTCTTCCCATCTCTCACCTGATGAGGCAAAGTGCAAGCTGGTATATTTAAGATTTTAATGTGGGGGTGTTTTTCCTCCACCATAAAAAATCCCACCAAACCAAAACCAGCCACCACAAACAAACAAAAAAACCAAATAATAAATCCTTATAGATCACATTTCCAGCTCCTCAACTGTAACATGCATCCAAAATGTATTTTAGCTGCTCAAAGGAAAAGTAGCAGCTACCAGTTCTGTGCAGTTTTCTCCAGCTGTTCATCTGACCCCCAGGCTAAGTGTTCACTGCAAGAAGCTGCTGCTGGAAATGTCAAATTATCAGTGGAAGCCTGAAGGCCCCTTGCCTGCTCTGCAGTGACTGCTGGCATCCCAACCTAGGGCTTACGGTTTTACCTTCAGCTATGCAAGCCAAAGGAAGGGAAGGTACTGAGCAGGAATTGATGTGCACCCAGAGACGTTGTTGAACTCTGGGAGTGATGGTGATGTGTGATAGTCAGCAAGTGGGCAGAGCTGTGGCCTCGATTTAGGAAGATCTGTGTAGATGACTGCGATACGGCATGAACAGCCACAGAAACATGTTAATGCCTGAAGGGATTCTGTAAGGAAAGTGAAAAATACCTTTGATTATAACAGTCTGATAGCGAAAACTTTCTTTGGTGAGTTCAGTAAGCTAACTCCTAAATGCTAACATTCAAAGTTTGTATTTCTCAACAGCTGCTGTAACTACATCTCAGTTACAAGTTGTCCAAATATTGTATGGTGGGCATAATGAGCTGAAGGTGTATAATGACAAGTTGTCTGTCCCATGGTTTCCCAGATGTGCTTTTTTTTTCCCCCCAAGATTTCCTGGTGAAGACAAGAATGATCTGAACAAACTACTTGCTGTTCTATTCACCCTTCCTGGAGTCCTGTGATCCTTACTCACAGACAGAAAGCTTACAATTAAAGCTTCAACAAAGAAAGTGTTACCTTGATTAACAAATAACAAGTAGGTGTCAAAGGTGAGCCTCAGGAGACAAAAGAGAGAACGGTAGTTCTTGGTGTAGTGAAGTCTGACCTGCTTAAGCTCTGGGAAGAGAATCACTCTTCAGGAAGATGAAAGAGATACCTTGCTCACATGCCTTGGCCTTGCTACAGAAATAGGCAATTTTATCTGGGTTAATAGGCCTACAGCAGAGGTGAAGAGATGACCAGATGGCAGAGCTCTGGAATGGAGTAGGACTGATCTCCTCAGTTTGTAAACACAGTGATGAAAAGCTTAGCAACAATCATGAAGTTGGAAGATGGCTGTAGGCTTATGAGGAGGTAAATTTGTAACAATGAGAACAAGACCGTAGGCAAGGAAAGCAGCAGCTTGTCCAATTCTTGATACCTTTAAGACTATCTTGTTGGAATATCTCCTTATCTTGGGGTTAAGATTGCATTCTACCCAATTTTTGTAAAGTGAAATACAAGATGTCACATCAGATAACGTAAGAGTGTCTCCTGCCTTAAAGTCTGCATTCCTCTCTCTTTCAGACTGTGACTTCCCATAAAATACTAAAGTTATTATAATCTCTTTGTTATTCATAGTGTAAAAAATGCATTTAAATTACTCCCCATGATTAATAACAAAAAATAAAATGCTAAATCCTTTTCACTTCACTCTGAAAAGCCAAGGGAAAAATTAGGAAGGACTATTCCTAGATCATGCAATTCAGATCAAAGTGCAAAAGCATTATTAAGCTTTGGTCAGTAAATATTTCTTGATATGAAACACTATTCAATCCAGTGTCTCAAAGGGATTGTGTTAAAGCTTTTTGTTTCCTTCTGGTAAATAGAAGCAATTTCTCCTCAAAGTAATTATCACCCACTCAGGTGTCGTTGTCCCTGCTTCCCCCAAGTAGTTCCTCTTGTGTGTTGAGGTAGTTATACATCGTTTCACCATCTTTCTTTTAAGGCTGTGCTTTCTCCAAACTTTATTTCTAAAGGGTTTTTACGACTCATTTAGTTACATTGCACTGGGAGCAACTAAACCAAAACGAATTGTAATAATTGAAAACACAATGCTTTTTATCTACGATAGTCTTAAATGGTACAATGTCTCTAATACCTCTGTCTGCCTGCTACTATCAAAATGCAATTTACTAGTGATTGTTGAAAATTATGCTTAACTACATCTTCCATCTCCGGCAGGCTCCTGCTATCCGTGCATCCATTTCCGTCTTGCAGGAAGTTTTGCGCTAATCGGTTCTTCATGACCGCTATAAATGCGCGTTTGGTAGAGCCAGGATAACAGAACTACAGTGATTTTTAGGTTTTTCTTCCATCGTGAAACAAACTGATTTACGCGGTAGCAGACAGGCGTCGAAGTGATTTAAGCACAACATCCTAAAGGTATCATTAAGCACTAATTAACTTACCGACTCTCTCGAGATGCTACGGCATGAAAACCAGCTGTTAGAGCAAATTTAGATGACAATGTCTATTTTTTCTTTCTATTGTAAGAAAAGCCTTCTAATTGCTGCTCTAGGCGTGGGGGCAAAGCCGCGGCGAGTGACCGACCACCTCCCGGCAGGTGCAGCGCGTCGCCCGCCCTTCCGCAGCCGCACACGAATTCCCGGAGCCCCTCCGCGCCCGGCAGCGGCTCCGCTCCGCCGCTCCCCCGCGGGCACCGCAGAGCCCAAGCGCGGCTCCTCCGTGACCGTTCGCAGGCCGGGGACCCCTGCCCNGGCGAGCGCCGTCCCCCCGCAGGGCAGCGCCGTGCCCGGCAGTCCTCGCACCTGCGAACCGCTGCCTGGCAGCCGGAGCCCGGCCGGGACATGCGGGAGGCGGCAGGCGGTCGGGAGCTGTTCGCCGGAGCGGTGGAGGGAGCGGCGGCAGGAGTTCAGGACGGCTGCAGAAGTTGCTGGCGTTGTGCTCTGGCTGCGGTGTGGGAACACGGACGTGACAGCGAGGTGCGCGTTGACTCCAGAGAGAGACGGGCGATCCTTGCTGAGTCCTCGTTACGAATGTCACGATGTTCTTGGAGCCCCAGCCCCGTACACCATGTGATTTAAATGACGGGGATTTCTGTCTGGCTGTCTCAGATGTGATACACAAGCATTTAGAGAAGGAGCCTAGAGTCAACTAAGAGTTAGGTCTTGTTTTGAGCTCATTCAGACTATTTTATTTGGTTCCTTTCAGCAAACTTTTCCTGGTTTGTTTGCTTTTTCTTTTCAGGAAAATACCGAGTGTGTTCAGGCTCGGCTCTATCGTGTTTGCATAACCATGTCAGAGAATCTGTGCAGTGCAAATGAATAGAATTGGTGTCTAGTCATGAAAGGAGAGATTAAAAGCACTTGAATCACAAGTGATGGGTGCACGGTGCAAACACTGGTTTGAACCTAGAGCCTCCTGGGTTCATCAGGAGTCTTTTTGCCTCAGAAGTGAAATTTGGAAGGCTGGAGACAACTGGCATCGCCTTGTAGTTGCTGGCAAGATTCCACTTCTGCTGAGATTTGTTTTCAATAAGTTTAGTCTCAAGATCAAAGCCCAAGATCTGCCCAGTCCAGTTAGTTGATGAATATTACGCTTCTGTTAGTTACGTAGCAAACACTGCTCAACAGGAATTCAGCAATAAAACCCTGGAAAGAACTTATACAAATCTACAAATGCTGCTGAAAGCTTGACTCATGTATGGTGAGCCCTGCTCTTCAGTCAGTGCTCTGTTCAGAGATTTGAGTGAATTCAAAGATAAAAGGAAGGGCAGGGGGCAAGGGCGGTGAATCCATTTTTGGGCAACTTTTTTTTTTTTTCCTGCAATAAAGACTCAGTGTTTCTCTTCTTTAAACACATCATTCTTTCTGCACCTTGCTATTCCCTTTAATTGGCACATGGTTATGAAATTGTGAAGTTTAATGAGTTTTGGAAGGGCCTGGGGCATATGGAGGGAATTATTTTATATATTAAATCAGGTTTTGTTCTCTATTCCAATTTACAGTGCAGAAATGTCTTAACCAACTTTGGCCAGAGGCGCAGTATCATTTAAGTACTGAATAAACACTTTTTGTTGTTAAGAAAGGCTACCTGAAACCTGAAGGGTTTGTTCTTGGTGACTTCCACATTACCAAGAGGAAGACGTTTCATCTTAATTTTTAAATATCTCAAGATTTTGTGCTAAGGATATGGATTACACCTTCTGTCAACATGTCAAGTGCCATAAGAGACAGAAAGGCTAGCAGCTATGTCATGGTCACTAAAGTTAACGGTAAAGCAAAGGGAAGTATTGGGTTTTAAATGTAAAGTGGAGAAGCTGAGGAAATGGAGACACAGCAGCCTACCAGGGGAGTTGGATTAGATGGTCTCCAGAGATCTCAGCTGCTGATTTCTGATACTGTCTAGGTGTCTCTTAGCCTGCATTTAGACCACTGATTAAAACCAGTCAAGGCTTATTTGCTTTACAGATATGGTTTTCACATTCTTATGCTCGAGTTTGCAGAACAGCTTCTTCAGTATTGTAAAATGTTTTGCTTCTGTTGTGAAGGGGAAGGACAGACAGAACTTCAGTTAGGGACTGAGAAAGGAAATGACCATTTTCTCTCAGTGATGTTGTCACTCCAGAAGCTGGTAACAGGTTTTCTACTCTCTAATTTCAGATTTTTTGCTGTTGTGATTTGACAAAAGGGAAGAGCTCTGAGACAGAAAAAGATAGGAGAGGTTTTTCCCTGATTAGGGGTGGGACTATATGTTGCTCAGTCTCACCTTTATGTTTGATTTTTGTTCCCTGATGTGATAAGGCTCTGAACTCTTGTTTTCCATCATAAACAGTGCCATTTATCGGTCCCTCGCTCCAGCAGATATCAGTGACATTACCAATGCACTGGTTCTTTATTTGATTTTTATCATATCCTTGTAGATGATGCAAAGCCCTCTGATTCTCCCCACGTCATTTGATTTCTTCTCCTTTTTGTTTTTGCATTGGTAAATCTTTCTTTTCCGTTTCTGTCATCCTGAAATAACTCCACAAACCTGTCACACAGACTTGTCCTCTTCTATTGCTTCTTCACACCATTTCAGAGCCCTTCTTTGAGCCAGCCATTACAACCTGACTTCTTTGCAATCTACCAGAATTGTCCTTTTCTCAGGTAGCCACAACCCTCTTCACTGAAAGCCCATAGTCTTTATTTCTGAGAGATTTAGCCAAGTACTACTTTGTGCCTTTGTTCTTATTCCTTGACAATGTTGGCACATAGCCTAAAAAAACCTATTCTTTTTCCTGGAATCCAGCTTGACAGAAGAGAACTGATTACTGTCACACATTGGCTTGTTTCAAAGCTGTCACCAGGAGTGTATTTTTCTCTCAGCTTTTAGATATGAATTGGCAACAGGAAGAGAATACTGTGTCATTTTAGTTAGCTGTCTTTTATGTGTCAGCCTAGGACACTGTTCCAATACTGGATGACAGAAGACTATGGGCAGAGAATACAATATTCTTATATTTTAAGGGTAGAGACTATTCCAGTTGTTAAAATTTTGCTGATTTCAGCTTTTATAAAAATCCAAAGTGCTGCTTAAAAATAATTAGTCAGCCCTTCTGTTGGGAAAAGAAGCAGAAGAAACTGCTGCAGAGCTGTTAGTTTGAACTGACAGAAACTGAAACAATAGCACCAAACCGAGCTGACTGTCTCCTAAGAAAATATGTCAATCATTTCTTTAAAATCAGAGGGAGCCAAACTTACACTAGGACTTTGATTAGACTTCAGCCATTCTTTGAGATATTCCAAACCCCATTTGGACATGGTCATGCACAACCTGCTCTAGCTGATCCTGCTGAGCAGTGAGGTTGCACTAAGTGGTCTCAAGGGATCTCTTTCAACCCAGAAGAATCTGTGCTTTGTATGATTCTGTGCTTCAGTAGATTTGAAGTTTTGTTCGCTTGCAGTGAAAAACTCTCTCCAAGAACTCAGCTTATGCATGACTTGGTTTGTCTCAGGAACTCTACAACTCTGTACTGACCCTGTAACTGGACTGGTATTTTCAGGAATAGACCAACATTGTAGGGGACTGGAGGAAACAGCTTTTTTCTTTCCTCTTCTCTTTGCTTGTCCTTTAGCTGCTCTGTACAAAACTCTCCTAATTAAAAGTACAGAGGTGGAAAGCATGTTGCAAAAGCAGGATCAAAAACCTGTCAGCATTTTGACATTTTCTGGACCTAGGCATAATATTTCCAGAATAAATACAATATTGTTAAATCCTGAGTACAGGGACCATCTCTCTTACATAACAAAAAAAATTTGATGCAGTTAGGACAAGCAGCACCTAATTCTAATAGGGGCCTCTGGACACTAATGTTAATCAACAAGTATTTTAGGATGAACCTCTATTTATCCTCCTCACTCATGTTTACTGTGCAGTTGGCATTACTGCAGATTACTGTTTTGATGGATGTTTAGTTAGTACTTTACAGCTAAACTGTATCCCTTTTCCAATGTCTGTTAAAGGGGTTATCTTGTAGTTTCTGAAAAGTTTTTTAAATATAAACCATCTAATATGGTTTATATTTGTCTACTAGATGTTTGTTTACCAAAATGTATATTACAGTTGGTTGTATTACCCTGTGTTTGGTTATTGTGCATAAGCAATGACCTTGTGCAGTCAGGTTATTGATGAGGTTGCATAATTCTCTCTGTGTCGTTGCTGAGTAGATTGGTTGAGCACTGACACTGTAGAGGAACACCTCTTTTACCCAAAATACCAGATGTATTTCTCTTGTAGAGTTGCATTGGTTAAATTGTTTGCATTAAAGATTAGGTTGTTACCTTCTGTATGTCAGTATGTTTCAGACAAAGTTTGTTGTCCAGTACCTTGTTTGTTTGTTTTGTTTGTTGCTTTGATTTGATTTAGGTTTGGAGTTTTTTACTGTTACAGTTTTGTTCTGTCCATCAAAGTCCTGTTCCCTTTGAGATGGGTACCTGGGCTGTGACTAAAGCAACCTCAGTCAACAAACCAGAATTGAGGAGGTGCCATAATGTGTTGCAACAAGTAAGTGGCATGACTTGCTTTAACTTATATCAGAACAGATCTGGCTGACAAGATTCTTACTGACAATGGCCAAGAGCTTTAGAGAAAGATGGTCTTACCAAGATAGTTGCTGAATGTAGTCAAAAGAGGATGAACAGTTGTTTGTTGCTTCACTCCAGACTAGTGGCACGGCTCCCCATTTAATAAATGCAGCTCATTGCCATAGGGCACGGGTGCAAGATGAATTCTTTTTCATCTATGTACATATCTGCAACTACAAAGAGAATTTTTTCTAACATAACCTCATTTTTTTGTGTTAATAGGCAAGTTTAAATATTAAACCTACTCTGTCTGTCTGCCCGTCTCTTTTCTGACTCCCAAACCTTCACTTTATTTTCAGCCTACCTGCATCCCTGGATAAGATGAGGGAAGAGAAAGGGCTGGGAGACTGCATTTAAATTCTGAAAGATAAATCAAGAATAATAAGCTGATCCCAGATTTTTGAAATTTTGAATAGTTTGTTGTCACTCTCATTCCAGTAAACTAGAGAGCTCCTATAATTGAGTGTTCCAGCTGATCTCAACTGCATTATTCCACAGGGAAAGGAGCTGGTGTTTGCAATAAGCTCAAACTGAGCCATACAGTTCCTCTTAGGTCAAAAGTAATGCACTCATTTTATTCAGAACTGGGCTAGAAGATGATAATAATAACCAGCTGGTAGGCAATGAGCCATCATGTGTAGCATTAACTGAAATCTTTTAGGCATCTGAAGGTGATGATGCATATAGAGTAGACAGAAGGTGACACATTCCCAAACACACTCTTTGAGTTAATCTATGCTGCCCTGGGTTTTTTCATAAATATGAAAAAAATGCTTTTGGCTTCCCTTGTTCTCTGAGCATCCAAACCTAATGTCCCATGAGCTGTGAGAATATATTGTACAACTGCTATGTGCTTGCTCTTGCCCCTTCCTGCAACTCCAGAGGTTGTTCAGAATGCTGCTGCTTACTTAAAAGACTGTGGTGATAAGGGTCAGCTCTGTTTTCAAAATACATGTAGAATTTTTAGGTTATTCTGAATAATTAATGAAAATGGGATCAGGAATTCTGAGTCTTCCTGAAAGTCACCAGCATTTTTCATTGCTAAACTATTTTTGGAAATTTTATCTAAATTCTAGCTGCCATCCTCCAATGTAGTGTTTCCCTCAGGCTTCATATTTTTGGCTGTTCTCCTGGGTGAAATTTTCAAGTGCTGGGAGCAGTTAGATTTTAAATAGGTATTATATTTTGTATGTCCCTAGAAAAAGAAGTCATGTCAAAAGATTTACTAAACAGGTCTCACAGTAATTATCAATAACAACTATCCATTTTTTCTTCATGTTAATAGGCAGGTAGAAAACAAGAAAGTATGAAAGAGGTCAAAAAAGAGACTGAAAAAGAAAATTCAAATACCAATGTAACTGATAATGCAGAATGTTTGATTTGATAGGGTTGTCTATAGTGTTCTGTGCCTTGTAAGATTGCTATTGAAGCATAGAAATTGCATAGGTGGTATGAACATACAATTAAAATGTGAAGAAAATAAAAGCTTTTGGTAGATTTTTCATCTAAAAGTATACCAACTGCTGTGTGCTAATTTTCTGTGTGGATTATATATTCATGAGATGCAATATGAGAAATTGCTCATGCAATATATTTGAATAAATGACAAGATATGCTGACAATAAAATGCAGGTGTATGAAAAGTTACTACAAGTAAAAAAAAAATCTTCAATCCTTCCATCTCATTTTAAAATCTCTGGCTTGCAAGAGAATAACAAAAAGCTAGCAACCTTTTTACAAACCAGAAGGACTTAAATAAGTGTGAAAACCTGACCTTCATGTTTTTCATACTTTAGGCTGCTAAATTACCATGTACAGTTGTTTAAATAGCTGCAGGAGGGGAAACTGTAAACAGATGCCTACAGTCACGTACAAAATCCAATGCAGTTAAAAGTTTCAAAATTACCATGAAATCAATTTTCATCACCATAGTAGCTAATGGTATTTCTAGAATCATAAATACCAGTTGTTAAACTGAAATGTGTATTTCCACTGTAACAGGTACACAGGCATGGAAACCCCTCTGCACAGCCCTTTAATCATAGTTCAGACCTACTCTGTGTTCTGAGGAGATTTAAGTAACGCGACCCCAGCACCTGTAATCCTCCATATTTTCTCAGTAAGATTGTTAAAGTTACAGGATAAATTTTTGGGATATACATAAGACTCAGGATTGCATCAGAGCCTAAATTTTTAAGGGCTGTAACACATTCGAATGAAATTTTGTTTGTAAGAAAACCTAAGGATAAGACAGATGAATAACTAGTAATAAGGCACACTTTGGGAAGGCTTCAAGCAGGCAAAGACAATTTCATTTATAGTTCTGAACAGAAAGAGCTTATCTAGATTTGGGGAGAAGACAGGAGTGTTTACAACTTGATGACATCCTGAAATAATTTTCTGATTTATGAGAAAAAAATTATAATTAAGATCCTATAACTACATGTGAAGGCACGCATTTCATTCCACAAATCTGTTTTTCATGATATGCTTTTTGACTTCTGTCAGTGAATTTGCACTTCAGTGTTCAAGTTATTTACATTTTGATATAGAAACAGTAATAAAAATGAAGAAAGCTACATGTACATCTGCTGTGTGTCTGACTTTTAATTCCTTAAATCACAATTAGCTGGAGTCAGAGAGATGCCTCATTCAAAAGAGTAATTGAAGATTCATCTAGGGAATGGTATATTTGAGAAATAAGCAAGTGTTTTGTGTGGATATGCAACACAACTTCACTTGAATTGGATGAATTTCTTATGATTGGAAGAGGAATGGGTAAAATAAAAACATCTTCCTTTTAATAAAAAAATTTGAAATGTATGATTCCCACCCCACAGCTTTTTGGAGGACTTTTAAAAGGCAAGTTGTAATAGTTTGAGAGACGTTTTGTTCATGGTGTATGATGGGAATTTGTGGAGGACAAAATTCCAAATATTTCTGGCATGGTTAAGCATACCCAGAATGAGCAAACATGCAGTAAATATTTAACAAATCCCAGTTTGGTGATGGTTAGGGGTTTTCTAGGTCTGATTTTATATTTTCATATATTTTATTTTTGGTTGCATTTAAAGCATTATGAAGGTCTGCTGTCATGGCAGACCACAGTACTTAGGGGTTCTGAGTCTTAAGAAATTTTGTTTAGATAACAGCTGGAGATTTATGGACAGTCAGTCACTGAAAATTACAGTGGGATCACAGGATGCTCTTGGGAGTGGCTGGGAATTCATCAGTAGGGAATGAGTTTAGCTACACTGAATGTGTGTATTAGTTACACTGATACTACAATATGGACTTGCTGACTTCTTTAGGTTCTTGCAAGTACCAGTTTCTGTATGAAACATGAAAAGATTTGAAATTAATTTTGTTTGTTTGAAGAAAAACACAAATAAATCCAAAGCTAACAAAACCCAACTATATTAGCAGAAAAATAGATCACACTTCAATGATCTCTCCCATGAGATTATCTTTTCATGCTGCTATAAATGAAGAGTTTGGTTCTGACATTGTACAGTAAACTAATGTGAAGAAGGGATTGGGCCCTTACTGTGTAGGTGTTATGATAAAAATTGGTCCAGGTGAGTAATGCTATTAAATTTTAATTCTGGCAAAAAGATCTCTGCTACTAAACTATTAAATTATAGAAATATATTTCTTACACTATTTTGATTATGTTATTTAGATGTGAAAAATCAGGAGATGGGAATAAATGGGGCTTTTTCTGCTGTAAACTATAGTTCATATTTTGTGGTGTAGTAAAATTTTATCTGCAAGTTATATGATTTCATACAAAAAGCTGCTCTGGAAAGCTTTAATATTTACAGGTTGTTTTGCATTTGGAGTATGTTTGTGTGCATATTTTGTGTAGTACTCAATTTAAATCTTGATAAACAAAATTTTGTTGAAAATTCATTACTTGGCCTCATAGACTGGTAACTGTAGGCTCAAAGATACAATATATAAATAGAAACATCCTGTGAATAAAATGCATGATTAGCATATAGGAGTATAGAGTGCAGTGAAGGCTGTACTTTCTCAGGTGAGTTTTGTTCTCTTTCTGGTATTTTTCTACCACATTGATTCTCAAAATCTCTCATACAAAAGAGTAACTTCAGCATTGGAATGTGGAGTTTGCCACCTGAGGCTGTCTGGGGTGTCAAAAGCATCACCTTGACAGATTTCTTTTATGGCTCTGAACCTAGTGAAGAATATTAGACCCTGGTTGTAAATGTCCCCTGGTCTTAATTAATTTGAAAATTAGCCGGCTATCATATATTCAAAGATCACACTTGTTTGTTAAGCTTTACCCACTAGGTGTGTAGTGAGTTAACAGCCACCTGTTCACTTGCAGGAAGCTGTGCACCACTTCCTGTGTCTCAGTCCATTGTCAGAAAAGTGTGAAAGGGGCCTGAACAGATCAGGTGAAAGTGAAGCCACTCTCATGGGTGGTTGATTTCCCTGGAGCATTGTCAGGACTCACTTCTAGATTGTGTGTGCATTGATTTTTGCCTTGGACTCTCCCCAGACTGTTAATTCTGTATGCATGTTAATTCTGTCACCATTTGTCCAATATCTCTGTATATTAGACTTGTCAGTCCAACAAGAATTGCTGTACTGAGCCTGCCTGTGGCTCCTGACTGCTGGAACCCCCAGGTCTTCCTGCAGTGCCCATGCTGGGAAACCACACAGGCTGTGGAACATCTAGATAAGTGAAAATGCACTGTGCAGTTGATTACTCCATGCAGAATGTGTTTGATGCATGGCAATGTTAGATATAGAGTGTGCCTGGACTCTGCAGAGCACAAGCAGGGAACGCTGGTTCTCACTGGAAGGGTTGCATTTCTGCTGCCTGCATCAGGAAATTTCAGCTGGAAACGTCACAAGCCTTATCTCGCCCTCAGTTCCCACAGGTTACTGAGAGAGCACATCAATGCAGGCCCTCCTACTTCAGGGATGACGACTGTAAGAGTTACAGCCAATATTTAGCCTTTTTTTTGTTTGTTTGTATTTGAAGTATTAATGGGAAAAATAGCAAAATTTGTCCATTTGCTTATAGGTGAAGTTTTTCTAGTTGCTGAAGATAATGTGACCAATTTTTTCACTGACTTCTACAGCTGGTTCTTGGTAGTCCATGTAAAGTTGTTGTTGGACCTTGGAAGTTTCTCTAAAGCTATTTAAATACATTGGATTAGATTCTGCACCACTGCATTTCTAAAGTGCTATGACCATAGCATCTTTGGTCCTAACCGTGAAGAAACTATTACAGAATTTACAAAATTACTGTTGCTTAGAGGTGAGAAAATACATATGAATCTTTGTTTTCAAGAGATAATCCTTTTTTTGGTTGTTGTCCAGAATGAATTTTTGTTGTTAGCCTAGAATGAATAAATATTGGAAAATCAACATTTTGTTTAACATCAATGACCTCCAATGGAAAATGAATTTCTCAGTTTTAACTCATATTCATAAACTATTAAGATGACTAATTCCCACTTATGCTCAAGAATCCAATTTCTTTTCTAGTGTTTTAAGAATAAAGTAATGCTAATATCATTGTTAATGCTAATACTCCCCCCAGATGCAAATGTTAGAACTTGATGAGTCTGCATTGGCAACTCTGGTTAGTTTTTCTGTTGCTGCAGAAGGGGTTCTGTCATGGTTTTGGAGGGACTAGTTTGCTGTAGTATGAACAGATAAGATAAGGCCCACAACTGGAGAGAACCCTTGTAAATGTTGTGGTGTTTTATTGCATTTTGAAGATTTCTGTAGTGCAATAGGAATAGCTTGTGTGAAAAAGGTTGAAGAAATAGAACTCTGAAACACAAATCTCTTGGAAGCCCTCTTCAAAAATTCTTGATAGAGATCTATAATTTTTAAGTAATTGTTTATTTGGTTGTTTTTTTTTTTAATCTCTGTGTGGCAGCCTCCTGAGCAATGTGTGAATAACATCACAGGTTCAGGCTATACTTGCTGCACTGTATGTCTTTAGAGAAGGAAGTGCTAATCTGAAACTACAGCTACTGCTTTTATGTACTTTTAGCACTTCTGCTCTCTTTGAAACAAATAGATCTGTCAGCTCGTGGTAGTCTCTAGAGACTCATCACTAGAGTAGCCATGTCATTAAACTTTAATCAGGCCACAGTAATTCAGTGACAATAAAGATGTGTATAAGGATAACTGTTCAGTCTAAACAAATGGACGCTGCCTTTGTTTAAGGACTTACAGATGATGTGAAAATCGCTATAAAGAATTTTCTTATTGCATGTAGGTATTCTGACAATGAAAGTACATAATACGAAAAAGAGTATGACAAAATGGAAAGATTTTATCATACTGATAGGGATTTCTTATATGACTTAGATTTCATGGTATCTGTTACTAACCTTTCAGTTTTCAAAGGGGAGCCATATTTACTTACAAGTAGATAAGTAGTGGCTAGTTATTTATTTTATTTTGGAACAGGAAGTATTAGAGTTCAGATTGTTTTAAAAAATCCCAAAACATTAATTACTAGGTATTTGTTCATGAAATGAAAAGTATTTTGCAGAATTAACAGAAGTTAAGCCCAGAAATAATAGTAGGATGAATTTGTAAAAATACCTGTCATGGACATCTCGTTTTAAGTCTCTTAAAACAGGGCAGAGGTTTTGCTAGTCTTTAGTTAGTTTGAATGTAGAATGTTGCAGTGTTGCTAGTTACTAATTAATTTGAAAAATTGTGATAACTCAAAAACCACTGTAAAGTCCAATTTGTTCAGTTTTTATGTCTCAGAAGAGTTGTGTGAAGATCTTATGCAGACCCACAGAATTCTCCCACACTCGCATTTTGAACTGAGTATTTATCACTTGTACTTTTGGCTTTTACTGACTTGCCTAATGATACTCCCTACATTTCCTGGCAGTATTTTTCAAAACCAGTCAGAGTTATCCACACTATCCATACGGAATGTCATAGTGCACCAGTGGGATTTTTAGGAGTCCCACTGTCAGTCAATAATTGATATTTCAGTGAACTTGAGAACTGCTCCGTCTTTTTTCATAGATTTTTCTTTGCCATTCTGTCTTATTTCCTCTCCTGATCACCTAAAAGCAAGAAAAACACTCTGCCAGCTCCAATCCTTTTTGCAGAGTGAAGCTGGTCTTTAATTATAACCTTCAAGAATGGAATTGCCAACTAGTTTGGAATCTGGAAAATGTTATATTCTGTGCAAGCCTTTTCATAGGCACAGCAGACCTAATTTTGGTCCTCTGCAGGATTAACATTTTTCTTGTTTATAAATTTTACCTGTTCTCTCCTGAGTCTCCAGCACCATGAGTTCTCTGTGTATGTGTACGTGCTCTGTATCTGTACAAGAGCACAGTGTGTGCATGAGAAATGTAACTTTTTCAAAATTTTGAATTTATTCCTCATGTGTTCTGCTACACTCATGCCAGCAAATCCTTTTGCACTCTGCATTTCCCCAGGAGAGAGGAGTTTGGGAATTTTGGATTTTTTTTTTAAGGAGACCAGTGTATTTTTATGTATTATCAATGTAACAAATGCAATGTACATCTTCTTCCCTGAGTGCTCTTGAGATGGTCTCAGGAAAGAGAACTGATAAGAAACAATCTCCTTTCTCATTGACTTATTTGCACTTTAAACCCATCCTCATAAGAGCCACAGCCTGGGTTTGGGTGCATGTACATAGATGTGATTTTGGGCTTTTTGTGCTCAGTGACCGTGTCATCTGCTGGGGATATTTTGGCCAAAGTACAAATTCCTTGAATAGTCCTTGACATTAACTATTGTGTATGATTTCTGAGATTTAAATTGTGATAGTATTGCAGAAAATTTTGCTCGAACACCTCAGGTCTCTGAGGCATCTGTAGTCTCTCTAAAGGCATCTGTTGCTGGGGGTGGCTGAGCAGGGACAGTGCACTGATACAGGGCCTGTTCCTTCCTCCTAATCTTCAGTGCCATTCACAGCTCCTGGAAAGAGCTGGCAGATACAGTAGGACTGACCTTCTAGTTGACTTTTGCACCTTTTTGGCTTGCCAAAATGTTTGTACTTCACAAATGAATGGCCTATTTCACTGTGCCTTTACAGGAACCCAAATTTCAATTCACTGGTTGGAGAGGAAAATGCAGGAAGCCTGGACAAGATTGTAAGAAATGCAGTGTGAGTAGTGATCTGAATTCAGACTGGGCACCTCTACTGATCCCTGATCTCTCAGGTTTCATATTCTCTCTTCTCACTGAAGTCAGTGGTAGTTTCTTCTGTTCCTGTTCAAATTGCAGTGTACCACCTGCTTTCACATTCCTAAAAGTCATACCCAATTTTAAGCTTTAAATTTCCTGCCAAACACACAAGAGATTCCACTCATGCAACTCTGACATCTACCATGTCAACAGCTCAGTATATTCCTGGATGAAATTCAGACAATCTGAACACCCACCAAGCAGCTCAGACCTCCAGCAAGCCGCAGTGGAGCCCAAGTGAGAATAGGCTCAAACTGGTATTCGAGCTTCAAGTTTCTGATTTAGGGCTCTTTCGTTTCCTTTTTAATTTTTTTAAGGATCTATTTAATCAGCCTTCAGCAAGATATTATACTGCATGTACAGGCCTCATTAAGGGCAGCCCATTCTAACAACAGAAGTATATTTAAATAATTTTCTAAGTGTAAGCCCTGCAAAAATTTTGGTTTTGGTAATAAAAGTTAAAATGGAATAACAGTAGAGCCATGCTAAAGCAGCTTTGTCAAACTGAGTTTGTAGTTCAGTAATTTAAGTAAAGCCTGATAATATTGGACCTACTTTGATGGGGGTTTCCCACAGCTCTCAATTATAGGTTCTTAAACCTCAGGGAAAAGCAAAGCTGACGGTAATTGTATCATGATTTACTTCTCGGAATGCCTTACTTTCCTATTTTATGCCATACTGAACTGGTATAACTTTGGTTGAGCTTTATGTATGCATTAAATATTTGGAGTAGACTCAGGAGAATGCAATCACTCACTGCTCCATGGTACATGCTCAAATTTCTTCCATCATTCTTGCAAGCTGAAATCCCTGTAACCATTCCCCTACTCTTATATAAAGCTGAACACTGCATAATGCTATCAGGCCCTGCACTTATTAGGATTATTTTTCTGTTGTTAAATCTACTTTAACATCCAGTCTTGCTCTCTCTGCAATGATGGCAGAACTCTCTTGCATTTCCCTATCACAGTTTGAGTCTTATAAGTAAATACTACCTGCTTGGATATATTGGTCTGCTTTATGAAGTGTTTAGGACAGCTATACTATTCATACTCCATAGGCTGAATTTAAACAAGTGCTAGGTGAGGAGGGACTGGACAAGTAGGGTAATGGGTGTCATTTCCCTTCCTTCAAACACCAGTATGATTGCACATGAATATGTAATACTTTAACTGAATGTCACACATTAGTATGTGCATAAGATTCTGGATAAAATATAAATATTTGAATGAAAACTAGTACATATATACTATCTGATATTTTGTATAGTTATCTTCATATCCAAAATTTATGCAAGGACCTTATCATCCTTCTTGGAACTAATATTTCAGCTTGGTTGCAGTTTATTGATCTTGTTTCTCAGTGGAACATCAAAATGTCTTGTGTGTTGCCTAAACCCTTTTCAGTTTCAAAATTCTTGTGTTGAGGGGCTCTCCCTAAATATTTATGCAGAAAAGGGCTTGATCTTCATCTTTGATATGATGTTAAAGGGTGAGATATTGCTCAAAGCATGTTTACTTGGGTTTTGGTGGTTTTTTTCCATCTAAAGGACAAAGGGGGAAAATAAAAGTCCTCCTTATATTCTAAGTGTAAGCCAATGGCTTTACTAAATGTTTCATCAGAAATTATCAGATATACACGTATATATATACGTTTAAAATCTTATTTAAGAGATGGGAGAATTTGTTTGTTTGTTTGCTTTTAATTTATTTTGGTTTGGTTTATTTCTATTTTTATTTAAGAAATCTAAAGGCAAGCACATTCTTAATTTCTGGTTGATTTACAGGAAAAATCAGGAAATAAATATAAGACTAAGGTTAAGTTTTTTACTGTGTGCACTTAGTTGATTTGTTATTGGAATATAAAAACTACTGGTGCCATGGGATTTAGAGGGAACTCTTCCTCTTCTCCTTGGTATGTATGAACAAGGTCATATGAACCTCCTAAACTTGACAGAGTTCTGTTTTGTATAAGGCATGGGGTTTTGCATGGTTTTCATATCTCAACTCAGTTCTCAGCATCTACAAATTGTTCTTAAAATAAGGAGTAAGAAACCAGAAATAATAATAATAATGATAATGAGGAAAAAAATATGGCTTTGGACTATCAGCTATGTAGTCCTTCAGGGAAAAAAATAATAAACTATCTTTACAGCTTTAATGGTGTTTTGGACATAGCTAGTTTTTATCTGTCACCAGAATCTTCAAATATTCTCATTCTTGTGAAGCCATGAAGATGTTTTCTTCTCAGAAAACACTTGCTAAGAAGCAAATTCTAGATAAAGAAATAAAATTATTGTGTGGGTTTATAACAAGCTATAAATGCATGTAAATTGCACCATGGATCAAAAGCTCATTTATACTAGCTGGTAATGAAGCTAGTTATACTGAAGATTGAACTCAAAAACATTGAAATTTTTTTAAAAGTTATAATGTCTTGGGGCTTGGTTCTTTATTTCTATGTTGAGATCTTAGGGCTGACTCAATGTATTATATACTTCTAATCCATTATATATAGGGAGAAGTGTTCACTGCCTCACAAAGTTAGTTACATAAAAGTTTATTGGCTGTAGCAGCCAAGTTGTTACTTCTATTGCAAATTAAAATTTGAACAAGTTTTTTTTTTCATTGTTGCGAACATTCATCTGTAAATACAGTTCAGTCAGATGCAAAGATCTTTCAGAATGGTGAAACACTTCAGACAAATTCTAAACATGTATAAGTGTCCACCAAAATCTTCAGAATGTGGTGCTTTGCAGAGCAAAAGAGAACAGCTGAGAGAAATAGAAGAGGAGTGCAAACAGACCATAATATGTGTGCACACACCAAGATTAAGGGTAAGAAATGTGCAGTACAAGAACCTTGGTTGTATGTAGGCATGTTTGTCACCAGCCTCCTCTATAAATTTCCATATTTGATGCTTTGACCTCTAAAATCACAGTGGGCCACAGAGGAGAGCAGTGGATCCATGGCAATCTATACAGCTACCTGGGGAATTGGGGTAAGTCAGGCTGGAAGGAACTTCAGAAGGCCACACAGTCTTGCCACATCCCAAGATATGTGAACTGCTGCTGTTTTATAAATTTGTACTGTGGTTTTAATGCTGGTATGCCATGAAATTCTACAAAATAGGTCTGGAAAAACCCGTAAAAGATAATTCCCTTTTCTGAAAGTAATGTCAACTATATTTAAGCAACTGTCAGAAGCAGTTAGTCCAACATGTTCTTAAAAATTCCCTCTGCTAGACATTTCCATAAGCACTGTAGGTAATCTATTCCTGTGCTTCAGCATTACTGCAGTGTCAGGTGCCCCTGTAGCACAGTTCACAAGCACAGAGCACTGAGTTAAAACAGCAGGAGACAGGCTCAACTTCATTTTTGTAACTATCAGGTTCAAGATACTGTCTCACTCTTGGGTTCCAGACAGATAAATTCTGCCACATTTATACAGTGCTTTGAACTCTCAGTTGTCTTGGTAGTCACAAGAATATTTATCTTGGGACGTTTCAGCTGGAAGCACTTAAACTGAGCCTAATTGAGAGAGACTGAAAAAAAATTGTAATAAGAGGACTGATCTGAAAACAATTAAGAATATACTTGGATAATTATGAACCTACATCAATTCAAGGACTTTTAGAAGAGGAATTGAGTGGAATTGTCTGGAGGATTTGCTGGGTTGTGATACAAATGCTGTTATGCTTGTGAAAGTTAGGTAACCATTAGCTGGAGTAGTTTGTACAGCTGTGAAAAAAGCTAAGCCATGCAATTTATATTTGATCAGAAGAACACAAGGCTGCCGAATGGTATGAAAACTGGGAGAATGTCTGCATGGAGGCTTGGATTTTGGGAATAGAAGTGCAGTATTTAGACCATTAACCCCTGTGTAAATGAGCCCCTCCAGGCTTTCCAGAGTAGTTCAGCTAACACCAGCATTTTGCCGAAGGAAGGTTGCTCTATTATGCTGAAAAATGCCAACTGATTTCTACAGAGCAGCAGTGTAATGATGTCAGTAATGCTGCAAAAGCCTCTACGTGAAAGTCTCATCTTCAGTCCTTGTTGCTGCTAGAGGTTATCACGACTTGCTACTTTGATGATGTTCTGGGAAAAAATATGCACTACTAGATTATCTGTTATCACTGTCACAGCCCAGCCCTCTCTGCTGCTAACATAAAATGGAATTATAAGCATCAAAGGGAAATGAAAAATCAAATCCAATTGCCTACTGAGTGACTCAATTGCATTTTCTGTTTATTAGATGTGATGACAAGATAAAATACCATCATTCCTGGGCAGTTCAAAAGCAATCACTGGCAATTTATTTGATAGTTATCTCTTTAGGCTCTGCCTTTATTTCCAATCTGCACAAGAAGAAGTATTTATCTGCCTAAATTTAGCCATTTTCCTTGGATGTCTGTGTTTGCTGGCTTGTCTTCTAGTCTGCCTAGGGGAGATGGAAACACCTTCAGAGGATTTTTGAGTAGGTGTAGAAGTCTGAATCACTGTCTGGGAGAGCCCACTGAAGCCTCTTTTTCCATAATTTGTTGGGCAAGTTGCCTCCTTTATGTAACAGTTGCAAGTTGACAGTGACTAATATGACCCCTTTGGGTGTGAGCTGACATAAACTCTATGCCATGCTTCCCCCTTCTTCCTTGTGCTTGGGACTAGGGTGGGTATTGAAGAAGAGAAGTCAGTACAGGCCTGCCTTTGGGAAGAAAAAAATAAGATGATTCAAAAAAGGACCCCAGTAGATGTGCTCTAAGATCTATCTAATTGAGGTCTTTTTAAAATCTCTGTGACTTCACAAACATACATATTACTTGTTCTTTGTGGCTTACAGTTACTTGAGAGATAACAGCATGGAAATAGCTGTTTATAAGTTTTAAATTTTTTAAATAAACCCCCTATATCCCAAGGCCCTGCCTCCAACAGAAATCAAAAGCAAATATCTAGGATTGAGAATGAGAACATACATATATATCTATATATATCTATATATCTATATCTATATCTATCTCCACTATCCTCTAGTCCTTTTCCTAGCCCCAAGTATTTTTAATTCAGAAACATGTTCAAATAATATTATGTGAAGAGTAACTGCTGGCATGTATCTTTTCCACAAATTTGTCTAGTTTCTCTTTAATTAAAAAAAACCCGACTTATAAACTTCCACTGTTATATGCAAGGGGGTCCACAGCTTTACTAGTTTTGTATGAAAAAAACAACCCTATTTGTTTGTTTTGAGTTTGGTTTTTGGTGGCCTCATTTGAGGCCACTTGCTTCTTGCACTGAAAGAGATGGTGAATGGGCATCTAATCTTACAATCTCTAGGACATGCACAGTTTTGAAGATCTGTTTCATTTGCCTGTTTGCTTTTCTAGGTTTCAAATCTTGGACATTAATGACAAGCATTTTCCTATCTTTTGGACTACCCTGTATTCTTCTCTGTGAGTTCTATCTAACCCTAATTTTTGAGAGGAGACCAGAACTTTCCACAATATTTCCCACTGGTCCTTCACCCTTTTGCCTTGTCTGACATGTCCCAGAGTTCATTGACATGACATTTTTCAAAGCTGCAATATTTGTTCAGATTTGGAACAGCACAGAACATATGCACAAACATGCTACTCTTCTAAATTTAAAGTTCCTATTCTAGATAGTTTTATTTTAATAACTGTTAGACATGTTTCATCTTGGGATAAACCTTGAGAACGGTTGAAACAGAAAATGGCAAATTTCAGCCCTGTGCAGAGTTTAACAAATTTCTGTGTAGCTGAATGGAGGCTGTGCACTGAAATGTGCCACCAGAGGCACTTTGCTCACTGCTCTGACAGGGAGCTAGCTGCATGTAGGGATGAGTTGCCAAATGCAGGTCTCCTGCTTACTTCATCAAACTTCTTGGCTGCTGTCTTTTTTGTTCAGTGGGTCAGGAAGCTGGTGAGGCAGTTTCCATGCTCTCCCTCTTTCATGTTCCTGCAATGCAATTTGAATTTGCTACAACACATGCTTTTTATAGGAGCAATCATCATGTTGATACGGCCTCAGACAAATCAATGCTGAACCTGGCTAGTCTTCATGCTTTTGCACGTGTATTTGAAGGGCACTGCAGTGAGATGATACACCACCTCATTTTCCTTTAGTAAAAGCCCTCTGGGCTGAATTTACAGGGCTTTTATGCAAGCTGCAGCAGAAGAGTAAATCCTATTAAGGGATTTCTGAAGCCAAACTGAAGAGCTGACCAAAAGATGGGTCAGTTCAGCTAATCAGCTTTGTAAATGTATTAACATTTCATTTAGGAGAGATGACCTAGAATGGTCAGCTGCCTGCAGTGTCCGTAGGACTGAGGACCAAGCTGCAGAGCCTGTCTTTGCAGGGCTGTGGTGTTGCTCTGTGCAGATAAACTGCCTGTTCACATCTCTGGGTGATGGGCATGAGAGGAGAGTACAGTGACTTCACCGTTCAGTTACACTCACATATCTTGTTTTATGCCATGATTAATCTGAACAAGCATCCTCCAAAGGATTTTAACCAGTGATCATCCTGCAGAGGGTTTATGTGAAGAATACCTAGTATTTGACAGATGTGTAGCTGATGTTGCTAATTGTAACACAACTGCAGCACAAAGCAGGCAGCAGCTATTGTTTTTACAGGACAAATTTTAGCATAAGATGGCTACAAGCGTTTTATTGGCTCTGTTGATCAGACCTTCTCTGGTGAGGTAGCAGAGGCCCTGATCAGGCAAATTTTGGTGGTAATTACCTGTGTCAGAACCAACTTCATTGAAGTTAGAACAACCACTGTTTGAAATGAATGTGTTTGTGCAGAGCTGGAACACAAGTGATTAAAAAAATACAGGTTTCTCTCCTAATTGTACTTCACTATCTTTCTAGGCTACTGTCTATGAATTTGAACAGTCATTTATTAGATTATAGTGGCTATAAAGGCTGCAGAAATGCCCGCAAAAGAGCCCTGATCCTGCTATTTAGAAGATGGGAGTGCCAAGGGTTAATGAAAAAGGGTTGCTTCCTAGAAGCAGCAGGTGATATGCAACAGGCAAGTCCTGAACAGCAATTCCCAGGTGTGTAAAAATGGTCTGATGCCTGCAGTGATGATGTGGCTCAGAGAGAGCAGAAGCTACTGCTGCTGGTGTAAATAGAGATGTCAGTGAGACAATTTGAGTATAAAGAGCATTTGTTGGATTATTATCTGTGTAACAGCAAGAAGGTCCTGGATTTCCACAGCCATGACATTGTCCTTTTATTTAGACTAATATTGAAGCCAAAGGGAAGTATGAATTATGTGAAGAATAACTAATCCTGGTCAAGAAACAAAGTATGTGTGTATGTTTGGTCTTTTTGGTTTATTTTTTTTGGGGGTCGGAGGGGGTGGGGGAGGTGAGGGGATTAAGTATCAAGTGTTACATAATCAGACATTTATATAATTGCATTGACCCATTGTTTTTGATGCAGTGAGTGTTCTTTCCAAATACATTGAGAGGATCAAGGTATATTATGTAGCAAATAGAAGTTACAGTGAGTGAGGTATAGTGAGGAATGGCTCTGTAGAGTTCACTGGTCTTCAGAGAAATAAGAAGGAGGAATGGGTTTATATTGTAGGCTGAGTCAAGTTATAGCTCATGTTAAAAATCTGCTGCTCCAACATCGTAAATGTTAACATCAGTCATGTTAGTTAGATACCTGGGGTGCATGTGCATTTCCAATGGATTGTTGATGCCAAGATCTAAAAGGGATTTCAGTGCAGAAGTACCATTTCTTTCTTGATTCATCATCTGCCCATGTATTATTCCAAATAATAGGGAGCCATTTCACATCTGCTAACATCGCAGCTATACCACAGAAGAAGGTTACAACTACAAAGAAGTTCTATTAAGGATAGTTGAACTAGCATTGTTTATATGTTGTTACTTTATATTGAAAAGTTCTATTGAGCAAGGACACCAAATATGATTTTTTAAACTGACAATACTGCAGATTCCTGCGAATGTGGAGTTTTACATGTTCACAGTAGCAGATGAAGACATGATTATGCAAATACTTGTCTTGTCTGTTAAGTCAAACAATGCATAGGTAAATATAGACCAAGAAAAGAAATCTAGTAAAACATTTGACTTCATAAAACAAAAGCTATGTAGGGGAACAGCAAGGTTACAAACTTAGCAAAGACAACAGAAACAAAAAACCTGAAATTTACTTTGTGCTTTTGGTCTTCCACCTGCAGCTTTCTTGTTTCCGTCTGTGCTTTTTTCCAGTCTATTCTCCTGGATCTTGTCCCACCTGCCATTCTGCTTTCCTTGCCATATCACCTGGGTGAGAGGAGCAGAAGCATTGAAACCCAGGAGTGAGAGAGTGTTTCTGCTTGGGTTTCTCTGCCTATTGCCTCAACAGCCTAGGCTCTCCTGCCAGTGCCAGGAGGCTGGGCATTTGTGAACTGCATGGGAACAGCTAAGTAGTATCTTTCATAGAAATGGTGAAGAGTACATTCCTGATGACAGTGAACACACATACATTACAAGATGTTTTTTAAAAAAATGTTGTGGATGTTGTTAACAGGAGAGAAGTTTCTACTAGTGCAAATTTTTACAAATAACTGAAATGCTTCTGAGACAATGCCTGAAAAAAAAAAAAAAGGACCCAGTAAAGCCAGTATGGAACAGATAATGTAGGAAATCTTCAGTTCCATTTCCTGGAATATAAGAAAATTCTAAAACTGCCTAATATTTCCATCATAGCAGTTATGCGTTATAGTGGGAGACACTGTAATGGCACCTGTAGGCAACATTGCTTTCTCTGATTATTTTCATTTACATGTCTCTTATGATTTAGGTCATGGGCTTTCCCAAAGTTTTTCAACTGCATGAATA
The DNA here is from genome assembly GCA_013399915.1 of Illadopsis cleaveri. NCBI lineage: Eukaryota > Metazoa > Chordata > Aves > Passeriformes > Timaliidae > Illadopsis > Illadopsis cleaveri. The sequence goes on from VXBB01006426.1 coordinate 324,668, forward strand.
GCCTCTGTCTCACCTGGCTATTCCCAGGCTGCCCTGTTTTTTCCTATTGCATTGTCTCTACTAGGGAAAATTTCTGTGACATTGCAGTTTGTTGCATAGGTCTGACCATTGATGAGAACATCATGTGTAACAGTATTACAAGCAAGGCCTTAGAATAAATTAAATCGGTTCTTATAAGGAATTATTTGTTTACTGCTCTTTACTGACTTGTTTATAATCAAGAATTCTGGTATTAGAAAATTAATATGATTACAGTTATGTCTCTTTTGGAGTGTTTAAGAACATAGATTGCTCTGTACATGTGACCGTATCAAACTGTTTGTTGAAACAAAGCAAGGTTTATTTGCAAACATTCTCATGACCAACAAGACAAAAATAACCAATATGTTATTGGTGTAGAGTCTTGTTTTGTTTGTTTTTTGTGGCAAGCTGTTGTTTTGGCAGTTTAAACTACTCTATAAACCTTTCTTTGTGTAACTGTTAGAGTATGCTGTATTCATAATATAAAGAGCAGTGCAAAATAACAAAACTCTTAAATTTCTGTGATAAGGTCATCTGCACTGACCAGTGGGTTGATCTGTATTCATATTAGCTCTGATGAAAAGAATCTGCAATAAAATTGCCAAGTACAAATTTTAGTATTAGCTACTCCAAGGATGAAATCCCCCACGTAAGTAAACAATATGTAAATAATGGCAGGTTAAGAAAAAACAAGGGGTTTTTTTCTTGTTATGTTTACCTCTAGACTGTCTTTGTCTTTGACATCTTTTTTGTCTCCGTCATGAATATTACAGTGCTTTTCTTTTTAATAGAAACCAAGCTTCTCAATTAATGCCTCATGTCAGAACTTGACCCTTTCAGAAATAAACTAAATAGCGCAAAACTTGAAGCAGAATACACAATAAACAATGCTGTCTTGATGTTGCACAGAAATGTTTATTAAACAACTCCATCAGTATCATGCTCCCAGGCTTGCTTTACACTCCTGAGTTACTGGTGGTGTTTGAGACCTGGAGTTTTAAGCCGTTCAGCTGTATTTATGTTGAATTTGCATAGAATTAGAACAATCTCAATTGTATTAAACAACTGCAGTGTGAGTTGAGGATTGCAACAACAGATGTTACAGAAAAAAGATATTTTAGCAAAGGTCTTTTTCACTGTGTTGCCTCCAACTGAGGCTTGTCTCTCTAAGTGCAGAATTCTATTCTAAGAAATAACAATTAAAATTCAAAGCTTTATATTTGGATAACTGGCTGCCTTCTCAGAATACCCTCATACACAGGACTTAGTTTGTTATTAAGGTTGGTTTTACAGACATCCAAATCCTGTCAGGCTGAGCTCCAGTCTCCTCCAGCTTTATGGAACATTTCCAGAGGAAGTATTGAAATGGATAGATTTCATGTCTCAGTTGCTTCCACCCTTACCTGGTCTCAGTGCTCGGTCATAAATTCACTTGGCATTTTTAGATATTTACATATTTCTTCTCTGATCCAATTCTGAATTCTTGATCTGACTAATATATTCACAGTCTTTTTGGGTATGTAAACTTACAGAATCCAAACCAGCATCTGCTATAGCCAACAGTAAGTTCCTTACAAACAGCCAGAAAAATAGCTGCATATCTCTTCAAAGCAAGGTAGTTCAGTGGATAATATGACTTTTAAGCTAAAATGATGAGTCTGGGAGTGGAGTGAGTCTCACCTGTAGTAAGCAGGGCTACCCAACCAACTGGGCAGTAGAGGCAGTAGGATTGAAGTTGTAGGTAGGTTTTGTTTGCTGAGGACTCCAGAAGCTGCTTGACTCTGACAGTGCTGGCATATATGTTTTAATTTGTTAATGTTACCATGGCATCTGAGTTAACAAACATTTAAAAATTACTCCAGAAGTGTTCAGCTCTTAATTGTCGTTGTTGTGTGGTGCTTTTCAGAGTGATCAAGATCCCAGCACCCATCTGGGGTCATGTCACCTAGAGAGTCAGAATTTCTACCACTGTGCTAAATCTCCCTTACTACATCCCTGGCTGTCTTAGAGCTGGGATGTGGTAAACAAAAGTATTCCACAGAAGCCACTCCCAGCCCCTTAACCTCCAACATTGATGTGTGTGAAACATACATATGCTCCTTACTCCCACAGCAGTCTGATGGCTGCCCTACTATGAAACATTTCCTGACATGGCTGAACGAAAAATTTGGGTTTAAAAGGGCTTTAATTAAAACTATTCGTTTCAGAGCCTTCTGCTGACTGGAGCCCTGTAGTGCTAAAAGTGGACTATACTATAAAAGCTTTTGGATGTAATGGAAAAAAAACCCCATGGTTTGCAGTCTGTGATAGAGCTGGTGTGTGTTAAATATGGTATAAAATGAACGAATTTAAGGTACAGTGTTCTTACTAACTGGAAAAGTCTAACTGACCTATTAAGAATGTTTGAAGGCATATACGTCAGTTTATTTTCTCAGCAATTTCTAGGGGGAGTGACTATGTAAAATGCATCTTGATCCAGTTTTCATTTGAGATTTGGTGGTAGGGTTTTTTTATTGTTTATTTTTTTATCTCTTATTTTCACATGAGCTGGGCCATAAAACAAAACTTAATTATTTGCATGGCCTTTCTGTCCTTGCCCACCACCCTCCTCCCAAAGGCCCTGCCCTCAGCAGAGCCTCATGGCACCATGGTGGAAGTGCAGGTCAATGGTGGTGCCAAAGTTCCCTGGCATAGCCCTCAGGCCCCTTCCCTGTGGTGGGGCTGGGAATGGCACATTCCCGGCCTGGTCTCATGGCTTTCCTTCAGCAAAGATCTCAAAATGGGATCCCATACTCCCAGTGCCCTGGGATAGAGGGCAAAGAATGACCATGCTGAGAAGGGCATCTTCATCAGAAACCAGCACAGGCATCACAGAGGTTGTTTATAAGTCCATGACCAAAATTTAGGTACTAAACTGAGGCCCTGGCCCTCAGGTCCTCCCAAGGGACATGTGAGGCCTGAGCTCTGAGACCGTCCCTTGCTGTGGGTCCAGAGGTTGTGCCTCATACATCCCAGTTTATAAATTGATTTCTGGAATATCAGTCTTTCTCTTTCCTAGAAATAAGTCCCTGATTGCTTTCTTTGAAACAACATTATATTTCTTTTAAAAATCCAACTTAGAATTGCCTATCCAGTTTTATGGAAACCTGTGAGGAAGCCTGCTTTTCCTGAACCACCAACAAATTCAGTGTGTGGGTGAAAGGCATTATTTAGGCTTTTTGTAAAACATCAGGAGAAAAACCCTGCAACATAACATTATCAAAAAAGGCTTAAAATCTGTGGGATTTTATTGCAACTGAAGGAAACATGGCGGAATGTAATGACAGAAAGGCAATAAAATGCCTTTCATTATGGAACTATTTCTTCTTTTCCTTCCTCTGTTGTTGTATATAGCTTGCAAATATCAGGCAGTGTCCTAGCAAAGAAGCAGCTGTGAGGGGCTGCAGGGCAGTGGCTGTGGCTGCAGAGCCAGCGGGAAAACATCATGGCACACAGCTAAAAGACGTGGAGCAGTAAATTAGGATCCAGGCTAAAAAACATCTGCCAAGGACTGCAGCTTGTGCAAAACTTCTCTCAGGTAATTTCAAGGGCTGGGAAGGCAGATGACTAATACTGCTATGAGGTAAAAATTCTGCTTTGCCACTTCTGAAGACCCCAGGGATTCAGATATATCCTGGCAGGTGTCAATACTAAGCTGATGACTTAAAGTTAACTTTAACCCAAAAATATTGTAGACTCCATTCCCTTAAACCTTAAGGGAGATTTTTCTCTTTCATACTGGTCCCCTCATCAGTGAGCATATTTACTGGAAGTCTTTCATCTGGAGGCAGAAGTTACCTGATACAAGTCATACACTGAAACATCCCTCAGGCCCAGCAGTCACCAGCCTTGGTGCCTGTGGCAAGTGTTGTTTGATTTTTTTATTTTTTTTTTTTAAGTTCTATAAAATATTGTTTTTGTTAAAAGTGTTGGAGTCTTATCAAAGGAAATAGTCTTAAAGACAAAATAGTTGTTATTTTCTTTGGTTTTTTAATGGTAGGTTTTGGCACAAAGTTACACAATCTTACAGCCTCAAAAGAGCTCAGTAGGCAGACTTTAATTTTTTTTTAATGCAATTTTGTTGCTGTTGCTGCAATAGGCGAATCTGTTGTGTTCCACACAGAGAGCAATAGTACACTTATCCAAAGCATGGCCTCAAGCTAGCATCTGCATCAATGTCAGTTTGGGATTTCAAACCTGACTTCTTGTTCAGTGTGTGGAACTACTTTATGGAAAAAAAAAGCTTACCCATACATTCACCATTCACCTGTGAGACCCCTCAGTCCTTTATTCCTCATTATGCAGAAAACCCCTTTTTAATAGAGACATTTATGACTTTTTTTTTACTGTAAATGATAGATCTGTCTCTGTGTTCAGAGTATATCTCAGCTGAAATAATCCCAGCCAGCTGCTCTAAGAATACTTACCCTTTCAACTGTCTAGATAAAAGCACAATTTCTTTATTTTGATGAAGCCCACACTTTTCATGAAACAAACTGATGCCTTTTTGGGACTACCTAAAAATAGAGGCCAGACAAAATCAAGGGAATCAAAAGCATTTTTTTACTGAGGGGCATTCAGGTACATTTAGGGAAGTTGAAACCTTTTTCAGGGGCTACACCCAAAAAGTGGACAATGGGTTTTCATACTTTTATCCATTTGCATATTGGGACTAATTTTCCAATTACAGCTCCAGGTAATGAAGTCGTTTATCCCAAGTTTTCTCCACCCCCACCCAACTCACTTTTGTTTACATTTCTTGGGGCCTGAGACAGTAAAGTGTGCTTGATTCTCAGGCCTAGAGAGGAATTTTTTTGTGTGACCGAAAAAAGAAAGCAGTAGCTAACAGTCTATATGGAATTTAGAGTTATATACTGAAGAATTGCAGGATTACAAATACAAGAAAAATATAAAAGCTAAAATCCCAAGGCATTAAACTAATTATATTCCATAATTACATAAATGCTTTCATACCAGTTTGTTTTATTTTGGGGCAGCATCTCAGACAATGTTTGCCATACTTGCATATTCAGTTGTGATCATGCACTTACTGGGTATGCAGGATGATCTTCAACAGGCAAGTGAAGGACAGCAGACACACTGAAGATTATGCACGTTCTTAAACAAGAAACTGCTTTATCAGAACCCCTAACAAAGGTTCAATGTGTGGGAATATATCATGAATACAGGGTTTGTCCACAAAAAACCCAACATTTTTCGTCAGAGGTTGCCCACTTATGGATTGAAGAAATAGTGACAGTGTTGGGGTGTGTGATTTCTAACATAAAGGAAGGAATAGTCTCGATATAAAGCTCTCTAGCTGTATGTAATGCATGCTGGAAAGATTAAGAGACATTTTATTGCTTTGTCATAGAAGAATTAGATTTTGGCATGCACTAGAGAAATGGGTTTAGCTGCATCAAAAAGAAAAGTGGTTTTATGGCTCTAAAAAGGGTTTCACATATTCAAAGGAAGTACTATTAGAAGAGCAGAAAAAGAGAACTGAGAAAAAAATCTCTTACCAACAGGCTGAAGCCACAGTCTTGGGCCATCTAGGCAGAATGGGAAGGAATCTTGGTGTAGAATTCTTCATGGCAGTCAGGCATCCCATATTTTTGTTTCTTTGCTCAGATATGGTCAACTTGGTCCCGTGTCAGCAAAGCCCCTAAGTGCCTTAAGAGCACTCTGACACTAAATGGAGGAAGTGCTTGAAAGGATCTCACAAGCAGTCTTGGAGATTAATTCCATAGTGTAACTCTCTCTTTTTGGAGTGGTAGGGTGGTGAGACTGGGAGAATATCTTTAGTACTTCTCTGCAGAAGCAGATGTAAGTTCCTGAAATGGCTTGTGTCACTTGAGGAGGAGGACCTGTATTCTACGATACTTCTCTCAGTTTTTCCATTCCAGCCTTTAACTCTAAGAATGCAGTGCAGCAAGAGGTGACCTGTTAAGCATCCCCTGGCTTCCTGTGCTGTCCTGCTGGGGGTTGTTTTAAGAACTGCATCAAAAGGGAAGTGATATGTTTAGCCCATAACTGCTGTTGAGTCATCATTAAGTATCAATTGCTTCTTCATATTGAAAGTTCTACTTTTTTTCCTAATTTAGTTAATTTAATTTACATATTTCCTACTTGGTTTAACTGCACTTAGAGGTGCATTTTAGTATCTCTCTGTGCCTAATGACTGCAGGAGAATTTATGTGGTTCCTGTTACATCTTCAAAGAAACAAGATAATACAAGTTGATTTAAATGAAAATATTATTGCACTAGAGAGTTGCCTGTACAGAATTTGCTGTGACTTCCGTAATCCCTGTTTTTATTTTTTCATACACCTACTTGCACATCATTTATCAGCATGTTCAATGTAATCCTCAAAGGCTATAGTACTTGGATTTTTGCTTGTGAGCATGACTTGTGTTTCTGCTATTACTTGGAAATCAGTCTGTACATAATTTCTTTAAATTTCTTTCTGTCAGAATCAAATGTATCATTTTAAAGGAACAAGCCCACAGGGCTTCCATATTTTTGTCAATGTGCAGCAAGTAATTTCATGAGAAATATTTTTAATATCAAGTCTCTGTGCTGGTATTTTAATATTCTCAGATTTTACTGTATGACACAATAATGTTTCTGACAAGAGTGATTACATCTTTGGCATAAGGGCAGAAAGGGACAGGTTATATTTTCTGCACTATTTATCTGTTATTCCCACCTCAAGAAGGACTTTAACATGCTCTGTAAGACCACTTAAGGAACTTATTCATTTACTTGTGATTTTTAATTTGTAAGAATGTTAAAAAATTAGACTTCTTCCATGAAGACATCTGACTTCTGCTGGGAATTTTTGCAGCAAATACTGCAGATACTCCTTCTGAATCTTTTTCTATCGCAGATCCAAAGGGATCCCATCTGTCATAGCTTGCATGATAAAGATCTGAGCTTTTTTACTTTGACTATTCAAAAAAAAGCTTGCAAAAAAAAAATAAAAAATACTAAGTGGTTGAAACATGCATGCTTGCACCTAAAGGCACTCAAATTTTGACTGTGGGTCTTCAGTTTTATTTTTAGAAAGTATCCAGTCCCCTGTGGATGTCTTTGGAAGATAGGACTCAACAGCTTTTAGGTCCTGAACTCCCTTCTTTCTTTTTGCGTTGTTAACCATATGCTAATGGTTCTAATGCCAATTCTAGACATGTACCTACCATTTTGCCAGCATCCAGTTTGCAAAATACACTGCAATTCATGCAGAAAACTACTTGTTGAGCTACCTAGAAATTTTGGGTTCCTTGTGTCATGTCTTACCACCACTGAGATTAAGAGAATTGCTGCTCTGCTTTACTTGCAAAATGTTATATTGAGGACTAAGACCTTATTTGAGCAGAGGAAGCTAGAAAAGTTGCAAGAGTCACCAGCATGGAGGAATCTAAGCCAAGCTGTGGGAGAGTCTTGTCAACAAAAGGCTGTTTTGAATTAATCACTTTCACAGGACAACTCAGGTAGAAATGTTACACAAGACCATGTATATCTGGAGCACTTAAATGCTTCAAACTCTCCTACAATGACCTTGCACATACAAGATTAACCTAACTAACGTCTTTAATAATTATGAGACCAAGTCCACCATTTGGCACTTGTAATATTAATAGAGAAGACTGTCTTTTATACATTGACAATGTTAGAGGAGATTCTTTCTGTTCTTTCCTTTTCCAGCAATATTTGAGGAATTCAGTGTAGGGCAGATGGCATGAAGGAAGTTGGAGTGTTATTTCTCTACAAAAAAGGTAGAAATATGTTCAGTATGTAGCACAACAAGCTGCTTCCCTACTAGATCATGTGCCTCCAGCCACGTGAGCCTGGTGTTTCCTGTACTAATATTCCAATAAAGTGCCCATTCTAGCCCTTAAGGACAAAGCAAGTCATGTATAATTGTAGGGCTTCCTTGAATCACAAAACACTGGGCACAAACCTTTTGTTTGTTTGTTTGTTTGTTTGTTTGTTTGTTTTTAAATTTGCATTTATCTTGTCGGTCTGCGGTCTGCTGACTCACTCATATATTTTGTTGGCATTTTGCCTCTCTTCCATGTTGCAGGTAGGAGTGTTATAGAAGTTGCACGAAGATGGGTGCCCAGTTAACTTTGATGGCTAGCTCTGTCACAACCTTCTTTTCTTCTTAACAAAAGGAAAGCAATTGCCTTGAGTAATGCATGAAAATTGGCAGAAGTTACAGATGGCACTGTCAAATAGTGAAAGAAAAAATAATGTCCCATCTACTGTGATTTGTCTGGCAGAACTGAGGATGCTTCTGTCATCTCCCTGACACGATGCTATACTTATCCATGGCACATGGACAAGACTTGTCATTTAGATAAGAGCTGAAGTGAACAGAGAATGCAGAGCCACAGTAGATTTATTAGTTTGGACTGAATTCAGGAGAAAAACTGCTATTGAGAATTTTGATATTTACTTTATGTGATTCTGCACTTGCTGTAAACTGTAGCAGCTTGACCCAGTAAAGATGTTCCTGGTTTTTAACTAAAGTTAAAGTGCAATATCTCTCTGCATACCTTGTAAATGGCTCATCTATGCTGGTCATAAAACTTATGCAAAACTGTGGTATCAGCCTTTTGTCATTTTTGGTTTTAAAAGCCACCAAAATAAATAGAGCAATCCTAGCAATCTCTATTGTTACATGCACGGAGTCAGTTCCCCAGCTTCTAGCCTTTTAATGTTCTACGCTGTGTTCTGTACAGCAGCTATATGTCATTTGAAACAGTGTGTTGCCTTTTCAGGTGTAATTTGGTTTACAATATGTTTATTCTCAGCAGGCTTTTCTCTGGTCTGTGCGTGACTCTGAAACATGACTCAAGATGACTTGCGTGGTGTGATAAACTTCAATAATAATAGTAATAATAAAAACAACTTAACTAAAAAACCGCCCAGCAAACAAACCTAAATCAAATAGAAAAATCCCCCACCCACCTAAGTGAGGGTAAAGTAAAAGTTTGCCTAATTTACATTGGAATAGATCCAGAATGTGTCAGTGGAGGGAAGTATTGAAAGAACTTGTGAAAAAGAAGGCTTCGTTTTGGTGAAGGAAATGGGAACAGGAAATCCCAGAGATAGGCTGTTAACACAGGTGTGAGGATTCACCCCTCGTAACTGGGATTCTGTGCAGTCCAAGCAACTTTAGGGAACTCACTAGTTCTCTGTGCCTTTTGCTCCCTCCCCTCTATGCTCTCTGTATTTCCAGCCTGGTTGTTCAGATGCCCCCACAGTGAGAGGTCCTTGTGACACTGCTGCTGTGCTTGCAGCGGGGTGGGAGGAGCTGTACATGTCCTGCAGGGCTCTGCCACTGCAAGGCCAGCTCAGTACCTGTCTGACAGGAAGGGAAAGGATATGGCAGTGCCCAGAAAATAGGTTGGTTTGGTGTAAAACATGGCACCAAATCTTTGACATGCAGGGCTTGGTCACATGTTTGTGACCTTGGCAAGATCTGTTATGAATTACCTTCATGTTCTGCACCCAGGATATTGACGGGTGTTTTGATTTAGAGGATAAGTTCATGAGAACTCTGTCTTCACAGGCATACTTCAGAAAATTGAGTGAATCACAAAGCTTTGATTTCCTAGCCTTGAATGGCTGGGAAAAAAAATGGTTTGGAGAGGAAATGGTTTGGTTAGTAGTGGAATATACTGAATTGTTGCATGGAATTTCTTCCTTTCCTGTTTTAAAAGTTTTCTTGGTACTGACCCAATGACAGTATCTCTTCTAGGAGGTACTGCTTAGACACAACAACCTCGGATGCCATCCTGTAAGAACCATGTATTTAAAAGGAGTAAGTCACTTTGAAAGAGTTCTGAAGACTCTCCTGGTGGGTGTGGGCTGTTTATGCTGTCCTGGAGTGGTGATGGAGGAGAATTTCCTGGGCATGAGAGGTCCCTGTGCTGGTGCAGAGTCAGTGTGGCCGGGTGGTGCATCTCCCATGCCTGTTCCCCTCCATAAGGAGGAAGCAGTCATGGATGGCTTGCAACAACATCTTAGGAACATTATAATGTTTCTTAGAGGATGCAGGGGGAGAAGGGCACTGGTTTTCTTTACTGATGTATAGAAGCAATGGAAACCTTCTGTGCTTCTCCATTGTGTATGAATGCAGCTGTATCAAGTATTTTCTTATTTTACAAAGAACTTGCAGACTGTCTTAATGCCTTCCTTACTTTTTAATTTGTTTTTAAGTTTGTAAAATACTAACTTCCTAGAGCTAAAAACTAGTATATATTGGTAGGTTTGGTCATAACAAAGATGATAGCTTGGAGAAATTGTGTAGTGGGGGTGGAATTCAGTCACTATAGTTCAATATTGCAAACAATAAAGGGAGTAAATATGTAATGGGACATAGCTTGAGACACCATTAGTAGGAACAAATGTAAAATGATGAGGATGCAAATCCAAAAACTCTGAGAAAACAGAAAGGAGGCATAAATCAAGCAACTTAGTTGCTAGATATGACACTACTCTTTTTTCTTCTACTGCACTCTGAAGGACAATGAACATACTAAGCAGCTGATATGCAGCTGTATCTTTCTTTAGAGTGCTCTCTCTGGAGCCAGTGAGAAGTAAAATGTATATTAAAGGCAGAATTTGAGATAGAATTCTCAAACCTTTACTTAGATTCATTGAAACATATCACTGCAACTAGAATAAGTGACTCAAATCAATGACCAGACTTTGGGAATAACGTCAGGTTATCTACATTTTTCCCACATAAAATCCATACAAATATTAGGATTCTAATTAAACCTGATGGAGAAGGACACACCACCAAATGGAAGCATGTGAAGGTTGTGTTTCAGCCACATGCTTGGTAGTAATAATGACATAACTGCAATTCTCTATTGCTCTTCAGAGCTGAAGAATTCGCTAAACAAAGGGGTGGCATCAGCTCTCACTGATGTAGTCTTAGTTGTGAGTACCATCTCACAGGCAAATTTGCCAGTTCCCCTTTGTGTGTTGGGGCATCCAACAGACTGATCCTAAAAGTGGATAGCGTGTGACCTTAACTGTTGTGTTGCCTAATAAAAAAACCACTCCCTGTAAGGCTCCACTGCCAGCAAGATACATTCCCCACACTGGAAAACATCAATACTTTTATCTTCCTTTTTTTTCCTTGGAAGGCATTATTTTGTTTACCAGAATGTTGTAGTACTTCAAGACAACAAAAAACCCCAAACCAAACCACCAAAAAAAAAATAGAACAGGAACAATTTACCATGTCAGACCAAAATTCTGTTTAGCCATCTTTAGTCTTCAACTATGGCAGTAGTGAACTGATGTAAAAGCAGGATAAGTGTAGAGTGATCCATTTCCATAGGCTGTGAAAATCTGCAGTCAGGACACTACCCAAGTGGAAGACTGCATGGACTGTGTTAGTGTCCATCAATGGACCTATTGTCCATAAATTGTTTAGTTCCATTTTGCACTTACTTGTTTTCCTCATCACCCCCGTCTTCTGTGGCAAAATGATCAATGAAGTATGTAAAAATATTTATTCTTCCATACTTTTAAAAGTAGCACTAAATAGCATGACTTGAGTATTTGTGGTGTTCTGAGAAACAGTTGATAATCACTTCCTATTCATCTTCTCCACATTGATAGAGATGCATGAAATGAGCATACTCCATCATTATTGTCAGGTTTCCACTCTGAAGAGTCCTTCTCTATTCAGTCTCTATTTTTAGAAAATAATTTTGTCTCTGATCATCCTTTGTTGCCCCTTTCTGCTATGTGTGTTATGAGGTTACTAAAATTGCACGCATGACTCAAAATGTGGGCACCCAAAGGATTTATATAAAAACATAATGATGTTTCATGTTGTGTTCTCTGTTGTTTCCCTAACAATTTCTTACTTATATTTGGACTATTGGGCATTGAAATGATATTTTTATCAAATTAACTGTTATTTTTGATCAATATCAGAGATACTACATTACTTTTTGAATAGGAAAATATAATTTCAAGCACATAGTTTTGTACTTATGTTTTTCATAAGGACATTTCTTCATTTATTGATGATGAATTTCATCTGCGTCTTAATTACTCATTCAGCATTGTTAGGTCTTTCTGGAATTCATCTGGGTTTTTTATGGTCTTTATTACCATGACTAATTTATCATCAACAATAGAATTGTTTATTCTTATAATTTGCCTTCTATCCTTTAGCAAATTATCAGTCTGCCAGGGGATGTTCCTTCCTATCCAATGGCAATTAATTTTCCTTAGAGGTCATTGAGAGACTTTTCTAAATTAATTTCTTTCAGAAGATCTAGGGTCCTCCATGGCTGGACTATGCTAGCTTGTTTGCAACTTCATAAACTTAATACATTTGAAATTTTACTTTTATTGAAAAAGGAGAAAAGTTGATTTTCTTTCCATTCTGTCTTATTTTTGAAAGTACCCAGCAAATTTATTCTTTATTTTACTTTCAACCTCTCTACCCAAATTAAAAGCTTTTGTCAAGGTTTGTAGTTGCTTGGATCAGCCTTGCCAACATTCATTTATGTCATATGGAAGTTAGTTTCAGGGAAAGGCCTTTATGTAGACAGGCAATTTCATTAGGAAATTCTTTTAAACTCTTGGCTGAGTATTATCAGGCATGTTGTTCAGGTGTTGAGTTGGCTTTATTAATTGAATTTATTTCAATAATTAAGCCTTCTACAGACACTGCAGATGTAATGGATTCTTAGCTGTGACCTGGTGATTCTTAGGCATGCTCTGGTGTGAGAAGATCCCCACAGCTCCTCCTGCACTGTGAACATCAGCACAGAGAGATCATTGAGCTTTATCCTACGGTTTCAGCTTCACTGAATATTTTGCCTGCCCTTCAAGCACTATCCAGAATAGATCCTAGCTTTTATGTCTTTAGCAAATATTTTCTTTAAAATCTCTGTCTGGCCGTGGTAGTTTCACATTAAGCTCTAGGGTATTTTGGTTTGGTTTGGATTTTTTCCAATTTGTTGTGTTTTCTATTTTCTTAAAGATTTCAACTCTCTGCTCCATGAAAAAATCACCCCTTTGGACTGACAGGGTAGATGTAGATTAAATATTGGGAAGAAAATCTTTACTGTGAGGGTGGTGAGGCCCTCAACAGGTTGCTGGGAACCATGGATGCCCCATCCCTGGTTGCATTCAAGCAGGGCTGGGTCTGTCAGTCTGGGTCAGTGGAAGGTGTCCCTGCCCATGGCAGGTGGGTTGGAACTGGGTCATCTTTAAAATAATTTTTTACCCAAATCCTTCTGTGACTCTAGGCTGCCCTGCTGCCCCTTGTGGACTGAGAGTTTACATCAGCAGAGTGTGGAAGAAGTTCCAATTGAAAAGGGGGCTTTGGCAGAGCTCTTTTTTTTTTCCACACACTATTTATTATTATATCACCTTTCAGGGAAGAAATAATCTTTTGTCTCTTTCAGCAAGAGCCTTTTTTCATGCAGCCTATGATGAAGATTCACAATTCAGTCAGTCACCAAAACACAGTTAGGGTAAAAAAAAAAATAAAATTACATATCACTTTAGTAAAGTGATCCTTCCTAACAGGTTTGGTGTGGTTAGATTGCTCACAAGAGAACCCCCTGAAGACAAAAATTAGGCAAATTACCTAGGCCAGTACTGAGTGACCGAGAACTGGGAACTTTTAATTAAGTTGATATAAAACATTTATATGTAAAGTGTTCTTTACTTAATATTGGCTGCATAAATAATTCAGCTGAGAAAGAAGATGAAGATTCTTAGACCAGTAGATTTGACAAGCCTGATTGTGCTCATGAAAGTGTAGACAGAGCTTAAAAATGATATGCTCAAAACAGGGATCCTAATGTCACCATTATCACAAGTTACTGAAATGGAAGAAGAGCAGCCTTAGCTTTTATTTGCTAATAAAATTTGGCTAGTAATAGCAGCAGCAACAAAACCAGCAGGTGCTCTGTGCCTATTAGTCAAATTTATTATATAAAAACAGTATTTGATTACCAGACTGATGACTTGTGAAGTGCTTCTGTGTGTCTGTGAGCACAACCCAGAGACTGACTGCAAATACCTGATTGCCAGACAGATCATGTTGGGTTCTTTGGGTTTTGTTCCCAATTGGATGAAGCACTTGTGCAAATAGCTTTTTGCAGTGAAAGTCCATTTAAGAGTCTCCCTGCTGGAACCAGAAAATACATTTGGTTGCCTTTTCCTCTCTTATCACAGGGGCCGCACATAAACTATCTGAAATCACAGCAAACTCATGTTTATCAACACTTCTTAAATTTTTTTTTTCATTTATCATATTTTTTAATATTTTCTACTGTTAATTGTGCTACTAGAGTTCATGAAAAAGGTTAATCCACATCAGAAGTCTGGGGGCAAAGAGATAGTGCCTTCTGCAAAACCGTCCCAAGCATGATGCTAAAAATGTATCTGTGCAGTCTGCGTCCTAAAACAATTGTTATAAGGATTTCTGCCTTTTTCTACCTGGCATATGCAGGTTTTGGCTTCATACACGTGTGGTTAATATCCATTTGACTTTAGTGAGTGCAAATTAAAAAAAAATGCCAAAAGTTTGCTAAGTAGAGGTCCGGTTTTGCAGGAAATTTTAGTAAGGACAACTGCAGGAGAAACTTTCCTACTAATTTGAGAGACTCTCACTCATCCTTCTATCTTATTACATTGTCAGAATCTGTAGGTGGATGGGCTAATATTCTGCAAGATGTGGCAGACCTGAGCTGTTAGGAGAAATCTGCTGTAATTGGATTTATCAATTGCAAGGTCAGTGCTGGTTGTAAGATTTCTGTTCTAACTGTGTTTTCTTCTGCCTTTCCCTCTCCCTGAAATGAAGCCTGAGTACCTTTGACTTCTTGCTGTATATGTGTGTTTTTGTATAGAGCTTATTTGTGGAAAAACATGCCTACAGTTGTAAAGCATCAGCATTACCCACTTCTCTTCCCTTACAATGCTGTCCTGCAGTGTTCTGTCACAGTCAGTTACAATGCCTCACTACAGACCACAAAATGGAATGGCAAATTCACATCTACATTTGTAAAAGAGCATCCCTGCATCACTTCTAATTCTGGTGCTGCTTGATCCTGCTCTCCTGGTACCCTGAATTGGGAGGGATGCTTGGAAGCTCTGTACTGCACAGTTCTTGATGTAAGAGTCTGTGCCAGCAGGCTGACAAGGAGAAAGCTAGGGCATCTGAGATTTCATGGCCTAAGTCTGAATTCAAAGCCTATTAATCATTTGTTACAGATAATTGCAATCCCCCAATCCCCATATTTTAGTTGTTTTTATATCGTGTCACACTCTCATTTTATTCTTACTCTGTAATGTATTTTCTCTATGAAGAATTCTGTGAACTAACAGATGTGAAAACCATGTGTTCTTTGGAATTTTTTTAATATGTTGTTAATAGGTATGTATGTTTGCTTACATCATATTTCTTACACTGCTTGTATGGTTTGAGCTTAGAAGATGTTTTGGGATACTATTAGTCTTGTAGCAGCGTACAGGATGGTCATGGAAGAGTGTTTAACCTCCCACGGGGCTCTGTGTTTTTTGAAAAGCCACAGAGAGAAGAAATTGAGAAGAAGGCATAGAAAGGCCTACTATAGGCAGTATTGAAATTTCCCTATGACGTTAGATTAGATTTTAATATATATACAAGTAAATTATGTTCAAGGCCACATATTGTGAAAGATCTGGAAAATGAAGTCAAATCTTGCATCTTTACCTGTGACTTTTTTCTGAAAACCTCAGTTAATCACTTCTAAAATTATTTTCCTTACTCTTACAAGTTGCAGGGGAACACAAATGGGCATCTGCTTTGCATTTCAGTATTCTCACTCTTACATTAGTACTGTGTTAAATTCTCTCTTTTCACAGGTTCAGTTTCGCTTTTTTTTCTTTTTGGTTCCTTTCCTGATCCATGTCACAGAATATTATCCTTGCCAATGAAAATAGCACTGAAAAACCATAAAAAATACTCAGCCACTTACAGTGGGGAAGTAAAAAAAAAAAAAAAAAAAAAACCCCCTTTTTAAAAACTCCTCTGCTCCATCNAAAAAAAAAAAAAAAAAAGCCCCCATTCTAACAAAAAGTGTGCCTTAGTAGTGCTCATTCAAAAGATCTTAATTTATGGATATTCTGTGTGAAAGTACATAAAGGAATTAAATGCTTGTGTTTATAAACCTGATAAATTTAAAGACATAAACTCAGAATGGAGATGTCACAGGAGATGGAACATTATCGGGAAAATCTACTATACAATACTTGTATCAGTCCCACCAGCTGCCTTTATTTTGGATCAATTTATGAAGTAACTTATCCCCTTTGGTTAAGAATAAATAAATCATTAAGCAGACTAAGACTCTTACTAAAAAAAACCAAAATCAAACCAAAATAACCCAGAATAAAATAAACCAACCCCAAAATCCCCCTCCACAAACTGAACTAAAAAATAAACAAAATTTAACTTAATCAAGTTGAAACAAGTTCTATGGCCATCTTAAATAGCTGCAATATTTCAGTTTACTTTGACAGGTTTATACCAACCTCTCTGCCTGGGATTCCATATATTTTACTTTTTTTCATGAAGCCTACTGACTTCTGTGGGAACAATATAAATTATATGAAAAGCATATCAAGCACCAAGGCCTATAAAGCACCACAGGCCCATACAGATAGGAATCCCAGCAGTTTTCTTGCATCTCTAATACTGCTTTTTTTATAACTAAAAATATTTCATTTTGAGTTGTTTCTTCTGTTTACCAGTACAGCTCTCCTCATTCACTCTCTGTTCTTCCCCATGCTGTGCTTACTGTTGGCACTCAGTATTAAAGCATTATATATTTGAAGAATTCTTCTGTGAGAAAGTCCATTGGATTGATCAGGCCATTTTTAATGGAACATTGAATGTTTGTGCTTTGAAAAATACTAAACTTAGCTACCAGTAATAGTGGCTGTTGCAAAAGTTGCTTCCTTTCTTCTTATGTTCTTTTTCTCATAAAACCATCTTGATTCTAAATGTGTCCCGGGAAACCTATTCTATGTAACATGAAAATGCATTGTTGGAACAAGTTTTTCCATCTAGGTGGAAATGGCACAAGCAGTGAAATGCAGTGGGAAGACAGGGAAAAGACATTTCTTGTGCTAGTGTCAGAGGAAGACACAAGACTTGTGTTGCATGGTGGGAGTAACACTTGCACGTCTGTTTGCATGCCCTGTGTGTACATCCAAAAAAAGAAACTATTTGATGTCTTGTAACCAGAATAATTTTTTTAAATAGAATTCTGCTCCTGAATTTTTCTGTCTTTCTCTATTTAGGTATTCTCCTTCAAAATTCAAACAGTAACTTTCAGTGTTCTAAAAAAAGAAACTTGGAATTAGCCAAGGTTCCCTGGGAGTGTTTTGTCCACTTACCTTTTATCTGTTGCTCCACTCTTGCTCTACTCTAGTTTATCACTGCTTGTGACCTATGACTCCTTCTACTCTTCCATATATATTGTCCCTTAAATCACAGGATCTATTTATTGTATCACTAGTTCCAGACTATATGTGTGTAGCAGATCACTAAATGCTACTAAAGCCTCTTGGACATGAAAGGCAGAGGAGCCCAGAGGATACTCCAGGACAGAAGCAAATAACCATGTCAAGCTTGTAGTGCCAGGCCTCTGAGCACAAGAACTGAGAGCCACTTCCATTAAATTGGTTTGGCAAGTCTGCAAGAATATGTTTGTCCTGATGATCTTCAAAAATTCCTGGATTCCTCTGCTTCTGAATTCTATAAATGACCTTAATGATGCATTAATATCAGGCAGGACTTCTGTGAAAATTTGTGTTGGTAAAGTACTCTGAGGATGTGAAGAGCAAAATTCTGTAATTATGATTATATGATATATATATATATATATACACACATCATATATATTACATGAGATATGATATTATGATATATGATATATTATATGATTATATGATATAATCCTNCTTCTGAATTCTATAAATGACCTTAATGATGCATTAATATCAGGCAGGACTTCTGTGAAAATTTGTGTTGGTAAAGTACTCTGAGGATGTGAAGAGCAAAATTCTGAAATTATGATTATATGAGAGAGATATATATATATACACACACATCATATATATTATATGAGATATGATACTATGATATATGATATATGATTATATGATATAATCCTGTTTGTTTGGTTGATCTCTCACTCTTCGCTCTTCTTAAGCTAAATTCTTGTTCTTCATTAATGAAGTACTTGTCATTGTGACAATTTTCAAAGCAAAATTAAGAGTATTCTTAAGTAATTTGAGCTGAAGTACATTTGAGATTCAAGAGAAATCAAGTTGTTGCTCAGATTTCTTGACTTCTTCATGAACAGATATACTCTGGTGTGCAATGGATTGGACTTATAAAACTAGAAGATAGCTGCACTCCCCAAAGGGCAGCCAGACTTGTGTAGTGTTATGTGTACATTCAACAGAGAATTGACTACATAAAGTAAATCACGATAAAATAAAAATGTGCAGAAAATATTTTGCAGAAAATATTTTGCAGAAAATATTTTGCCATTATGTAGTTTATAAATGGCTAAGAAATTATGAACAAGTTTTATAGTCATCCTCCTGGAAAAATGAGGAATTAATAGATTGGGGGGTGGGGGACAGGATTATGCTTTTTTCTTTTTATGCTTTTTGTTATATCCTTCCAATACTATGATCAAGTTCATGCCACTTTGCTTTATGAAAGTAAAGCTAATGTCTTCAATCTGGTGCTGTCCTGGAATTTTAAGGTAAAATTGAATCAAGGGATGTCTTTCACTTCTTTGGCAGCAAATCCAAATGCAATGGGATTGAAAGTAAATCCGTGAGAAGTTCTTGATGCTGGTGCTTCCCATCAGTCTCTTTCCACACTGATCTCCAGTCCTAGAGCTAAAGGAGATGAACCCTACCAGGAATTATTCCCAGCCCCTTTGAGAAAGTACAGCACATTACCTGAAGCAGGAAAATCCCTGTTGTCCCAGACTGCCTTTCCTTCCAGCCTGTTCTAAAGGAAAGTGTATTGATTTTTTTCCCCCGCTTCCTTGTCTGGGGCTAAAAAAAAAGTGATATGTCATCAGTAGAGATACTAAAACTGCCAGAATTCACGTCATACAATGAGCTAGAGTTCATTAACGAACTCACATCACGAAGTTTTTAGAGGGCTGCCTGAGGAGCTGTGCAGGCTATTGACTATTGATCTGTTTAGCTCACTTCAGAACACTGGAAGAATTACCTAAAAGTGAAGGAAGCTAAAGCTGTTTGTGTGATGGCTGAAGGTAAAGAGGAGCAATCAGTCATTGATTCCTTGTACAGTTTTTGAGTAGTTGTTATAGGATTCAATAGCAAAGTATTAAAAGAAGGTTGCAGAAGAAGGTGAAATAAGTGTATTGCTAAACAACCAGAAGATCATTAGTTTGAAAGACTCTGTCTCTTCTGTCTGGGTTACAAGTTTAACTGATGCAGGCAATACTATCGGTATAATTATTTTTACAGAAAATGTGAGTTGCTGATGGTCAGAATTTTGCCTATAAAATGAGAATGATAAAAAGCTCACCAGTACATAGAGAAGGGATTAAGACTGGGATAATTGTCAAGTATCAATCACTGTCAGGGAGCTGCTTTGTTGGTGTGTGCAGGCTGCGACATTTGACACTATTATTTTCAAAGTAGTTATTAAAACTGCTAAAACAACTATTCAAACTTGTATATGACAAGCAAGTGAGCAATCAGACAAGGTGAGAGGACAGTGGGAAGTTCTATGTCTGGATCTGAAGCCCTCAGTGGGTTACAGTGAAGGACTAATCCTTAGCTGTAGAAACAGCGGGCCTTTCCAGCAGGAGGACAGGGTATCCTTCACAATTTGCAGTTGTCTCTGTTTCTGGAGCACCATATCAAATCCTGGGGTGGTAGTTCCAGGAGGGTCTCAGTAGGGAATGTTCATCTATTTGGGGCAGAGGACTGAAGTAATTTCACAAAATCAACTATTGGAGTTTAACAAATCACTCCTAAACGTTTTCCTTAACAATTCCCCACTCTCTCCTCCCCTCATGTGGGGAGGTTTATTTTTCTTTTGTTTTGCTCTTTAACAGATAAAAGATATTGTATCACTGTGATAACATCTGGGTTGAGGTTGATTTCCATTGCTAGCAATTTGTAAACAGGTAGTCTTCTCCTTTTCTGATTTTTTTTTGTTTGTTTTTCTGAAGGTGGATGTTAAATTCCATTCGAAAATTCATCTTAATGTCTTCAAACTGTGTTTCTATGTTCAAGCTCTCATCTGTGTTATTTGGGAGAGCATATTATTGGTTAACAGTGGTACCCTATAGCTTTTATACCAATGTGAGCCTCCCTGGTCTCAAAAGCAGCAACTCATTTCTTCTGAACAAAATAGGGTTCAGAAATATGCCTAAAGGTGAAATACCATAAATAATAAACTACTGGCTTCTGTCCTTTTGTCAACAAAACACATAAAAATGCCCTTTATTTTGACTTTATAAAGGCAAGTTATTACAATTCTGTTTGTGCTCTCTTGTTTCCATGGAAACAGTCAGTCTAATTTTAGGGAATACTCTTCACTCCTACCATTCAATTAAGTGTGACATAAATTTATGTAG
Organism: Illadopsis cleaveri; assembly: GCA_013399915.1. Lineage (NCBI taxonomy): Eukaryota > Metazoa > Chordata > Aves > Passeriformes > Timaliidae > Illadopsis > Illadopsis cleaveri. Next base: position 345,416 of record VXBB01006426.1, read on the forward strand.
TACCGCTGGTGTCTCTTGCACTGTCATCAAGAAAACTCAAAATGCTGTTGGAGACAGTGTACACATCAGATAAGGAGAATACAAGTGAAAGTTTCCCAAAAGAAGAAAAAAAAAAACCAACAACCCCAGAAATCTAAACTGTGTGAGCTTTGTGAGGTACCTCTGTGTTAGATTAAATGTACTGTCACTGGATTTGTCTGAAATAATATTAAAGGAAGAAAGAGTCTAGCAAGAAGTGGATTATATTTAACTCAGATATGTAGCAGACCTCTACCTTCTGGACATTTAAATTTTAAAATAACTAAAATATGCATTGTCACATGCAAAAGTAAAAATGAAGTAGAAAAGCAAATTAGAAGAGAGGTGGAGAGACAGTGCTGTTCAATTTCTAATGACTGAATAACTTAATTTGTGTTTATAATAAAAATGAAGCTACCTAATAATATAACTGATGAAATGTCACCTATAAAGGCCATGATGCCTGTATTAAATGAATAGTGCCAATGTGTTGCATACAACAACATGAGTGAAGGTGAAAATAAGTGAAAATGAGTAAAAATGAGGTGAAATTTCATATCTCAGCTGTCAGCAGAGTATCAGCAATTGAACAGAACCATCTAACCCATGGTCACACCCAGAAGCAAGACCTTTGCTTCTGCTCACACTGAGATAGGGACTGTCAGAGCACCAGGAGCTCTCAGGAAAATTGTGTTTCCAAAGATTAGGGAGACATGAGAGAGGTTTAAGGATTGCAGCTTTAAGAATGGCTATGTCTCATGATTTAAGCCAAACAACAGTTCTAGAAATATATCTGTGCTTTAGCACAACCAACCAGGACATTGTACTAGGAAGTACATAGAATGTGTCTAAATTTCTTAGCATTGAGATGTATTGAGAGCAAAATAATCTGTATTAATGAATGAAAAAGGAACAGATGTCATCTGCACAAAATTTTATTCAAGGAGATTTAGTGCCATAAAGAGTAACTTTATTTAGTGCCATAAAGAGCCAGTTATTGATTCTGGTAATTGTAGGAGGCCTAAAGAAATTAGTATGTGCATAGAGCTTGTTGGTTTTGGTTAGTAGCTGGGCCCCAAACAGCTCTCGGAACCCTGAGTGTACTTACTTAGGGTGACTTATCTCAGGCAGTAAATAAATGTTCATCTATAGCACTGCATGCCTGTGTGCAATCATATGAACAAAGCTTCATCAATTACCTCTCTAACAACAATAAACTACTGTAGAAATAAAATCACAGAGAATGGATTGTTAATTGTCATGTCCTTAACCTAATAACATTATTGTGGAGCTAGCAATGTTTGGCTTCTCTCTTATTTTTAATTATATTATGACCTAAGAGGAATTTTAATGAATTGAATGCATGTGTTTATGTTTTCTTTTGGCTTTGGTCTTGAAATGTTGTACTGCATCTATAAATGTAAATGAGAAACCTATAATATAGAAAGTAGCATCATAGAACAGGCAGATGGAAAAGGATCTTCACAGCAAAAGTAATGCTGCTTTATTTAAATTTGCTAATAAAGAATCTGGGAAATCTTTCATGATATGCTTTGGAGAATTAACATAGATCTCAAAACACATGTAGCAAATTATTCTTTTCCTTGAATTGATGTGAACAAAGTAGCTTATTTTGATTTACATTCAACAAACCGGGTAGTTTTAATATATTTTAACTGGAGATTAATTTGCTGTTAATATCAAAGATATTAAAGACATTAAATTTCCCATTTGTAGAAGTAACTTAAGCACTCAGGGAAGAGTAGTTCCCATTTAACAGGAGTCTGGCATGTTTTAAATATTTCACCATGTTTTTATGAAATGTGGCAAAATATTTTGAGAGCAATGTGACTCAAATTAATTAGGCATCCCATACCCAACTTAGAGATTCCTCTGGTTTGCAGAGACGTGAAGTAGCGTGTGTGCCATGATCATTGTGCTGTCCTCACTTCTATATTAAGGTCATCTCTTTGACATTTCTCCTAGAACTCCCACACAACTGCATTTTAAAATCAATTTTTAGCAGTTGCTCTGTTTCTAGTTGTATATGTCTGGTGGCAATGAATCTCTTCCTCCTTTCTTCTCGTGTTCCAGCAAGCACAATTTTTCTGTTCATGTCAGGAGACCTGTTGCAGTGCTTTAATTTGTAATTTGTGAAATACATCTTGTTAGAAACAGAAAAAGCTACCCTCAGAAGAGTACAGTTGGTGACAGTGCAAGCAAGACAAAGGAATTGGCAGCAGAACAACACACTGCTGGGAAAGCATCTGTGCTGTGCTTTCAAAAGTAGTGTGGGGGGAGAAGCAAGAACAGTGTGAGAGGTAGAAGCTGTAGTTCCTGCCTTATACCTCGTACAAGGTCAAAATAAAAAAATTAAACCACTATTAATAGTTTCAATTCATTTGCTCAATTTTATTATTTTTCCTGTTTTGACAGGGTTAGGAGGAACTGATTCTTTCTGAGGGCTGCCAGAGAGGTACTCAGGCTCAGGTGCTCATTGAAGTCTTTAGACCACCTGCTAAAAAGCCTTGCTTGTGTCCTGACCCACCCTGTGTTGCCTTCTGTTGCTCTTCTGACCAGCCATACCCCTCTCTGAAGTGTATATATAACTCTCAGCAAGACATAGCTGGATGTTTGATCTATTCTGGTGCCTTCATTCTTTTTGATGCATCCTGACAACATTAATGGAAGCTGCTTCCTGTAAATTGATGTGTTAGCTGAAAGAGGCAGGGCTGCTTGGTTTTTGTCTAAAACTTCTACGTGTGTGTTGGGTTACACTGTTAGAGGGCTTACGTGGCTTTGAGAGCTTTTGGCTTCCCAAAGGGCACTGTGTCAGATGGAGCTCAGGAGAGAGCCTTGGTCTCTGTGATGGCACAGCACACTCAAAGAAATGCTTCTTGAGTATCCAAATACTTATGAAAAGTCCAGCATGGAGTGGCCCCGTTTGTGCTGTCAGCTTTACAAGTGAAAGGCAGGAGTGCAAACCGCTATGGAAACCAGAAAACAGCCCTATGGCTCTTGGCTGTCATACAGAAGTGTCCTATGGAGAGACTATTTCACAGCCTCCACCCACCCTCCTCAGCCTGCTACTTTGGCTTCTTCAAAAGATGCCAAAAAAACCCAACCCAACCACTCTCCCAGTCCCCACAAATTTAGGTGACACCAAGCTGTAAATATTATTTTTCAGAGAAAAAAATTGGTGAATCCTGGTGATAATTTAAGTTTGTAGGCTTTTCTTGGCTTTACTCAACATGAAATTGGTGTATGGTCAAAGCTGAATCTAGATTTCCCTCTTACAAAAAAAGAGAAAACAGCTTTTTAATTTAATTTAAAACCCCCAAATTTCTTCTGCTGTCTAAGCTGAAAATGGAAAAAGCACGATTTGCTGCATGCTCTTATAGCTAACAATAACGAATTGAGAGCAAAATTAAAAGCCCAAGAATACATCATGAAGAAATTTTTTTGTATTTGTTTAACAAATCCATGGTTAAATTCAAAGTTACCTGTCATTTATGTGTAAAATGCTAGACCATTTTACTATATTTTTGCTCAGTAACTTGAGCTGCAGCTTTTGACATATTTTTAATGTTTCCAGAGGAATAATGCAATCAGTTTTACAAAAAGAAATGTTGTGCATCAAGCTCAAAAAGCATGAAATGGAATAGTAGTAGACTAGACAAGAATGCCTGGCATCAAGTGCTGTTATCATTCTCTTAAGGCCACAGCTCATGGTCACTCTTGCCTGACTTACAGACCTAAGAGTATTTCTGTGTTAAGCTGGAGAAGTTTCTGAGCAAATGCTGTTAAGGATCAGAGAAACTGTTTGCAGAACAAGGATTTTACCGTATTTGTAATATCATCCTGGTAAATTTTTTGTTGCCATCAAAGAAAAAGCCGGTAGTTCCTCTGAAACTCTCACTGTCACTAAGTGCTCATGACAGGGAGTTCAGGGAGCTCATGGGCTGATGCTGGGATGGTGCAAACCCTCAGCTTCTCCACAAGCACCCAGCCTTAGTGCCAAAGAGGATGTAAACATCTCCAATTGTGACATTTTATGCTGAAGGACTGCAGCTCAGCAGACACTTCAGAATCAGTCTGATTCTGCTGAAGGAGTTAAGAACATATATGTGTTTCTGAGAGATATTTTGAGGTAATTTTGTTATACCTGTATGTGGGCTGGTATTTGGAAACATTAAGTGTTGCTGTCAGTGCTGACCTTGCCCTGTGCATACCAAGATAAATAATACAGTGCAAGATGTCATCATGATTTGAAAGGCTCTTCTTTAAATACCAAGTGCTGTTGGGAGCTTTCTTCCAAGCTATGAAACATTTACAAAACTAAAAGGATTTAATATGTATTTCTTGTCTTTGTAAGTAAACAAACACATACTTTTAAATTATGCTTCAGTAGTGTTGTGATTGTGTAACAAATTAATAGTGTGGCATGTGATAAACAAAGACAATCATGGTAACTGTGGTGTCCCTTACAGCTAATTTCCCAGCAAGATTTGTTTTCAGCTGGAAGGTTGGCATTCAGCTTTCATCACAGTTGTCCTGATGCTACAGGGATGTTTTGCATACGTTGTATGAGAGCTGACATGTAGGGAAGCCAGCTTCTACTTTGCCTTTCAGCAATCTTTTTATTCTGTGGGGGAAACAGATGCAGTTTTAATCCTTTTTATCTATTCATTGCAAAGTGACAGTGCATATTATGTAGGTGAAAGGGAGAACAAAGTCTTTATTTATTTAGCTTTCCTGCATGTGTTTTTTTTAAAAAAAAACTCCAAAAAGGCTACTGAAAAGACTACTGATTTTGTCAGTCTTTATCATTTAAGGTATTTTTAAAGGAGACTCTCCAGTTCCCTGGATTAAATCAAATAGATTTGTTTGAAAATGTATGTGGCATTGAAATGATTCTGTGATCATCTTGTGTATTGGGGTGAGTAGTATCTGATCTGTATTTACTACAGAGACAGGAATTATGCTCACATTTAGCTAATACTTGTCTCTGATATGAACCTCTAGTGATTAATTGGTGGGGATTTTTTTGGTTTTTGTTTGTTTGTTTGTTTGTTTTTTACTTTCCGTGTAAAGCACAATTTCATATTTCTCACTTAATTGGTACAGGTAATTTCTGCCCTGTGATCTTTTTCATGGCAAGGTNACTACAGAGACAGGAATTCTGCTCACATTTAGCTAATACTTGTCTCTGATATGGACCTCTAGTGATTAATTGGTGGGGATTTTTTGGTTTTAGTTTGTTTGTTTGTTTGCTTTTTACTTTCCCTGTAAAGCACAATTTCGTATTTCTCACTTAAATGGTACAGGTAATTTCTGCCCTGTGATCTTTTTCATGGCAAGGTGGGTTGGTTTGCAAGTTATTGGACAATTTCATATGAAGTTCTAATACTTGCTTTTCAGAATGGAGAAACTATTTCATATACACCTTTTGTTCTGGAAAGACTAACTTATGTAAGAATATCCTCCTCACTGGATAGATCTTAGTGGATAGAGTCAGACAGACAATGCCAAGTGCTGTCCCTGGCTGACTAGCAAGCCATACATCTTAAGAAAAGGTTCTTCTACAGTCCTCAGAGAAGTACTTCACTTCAAAACCAACATATGAATGTAATCCAGAAAGAAGTCCAAATATTTTTAGGGTTTATTTTAACGTGAGATATTGGAAAACTCTGTGTGAATCTGTTTATTAAATAAGTTATTTGGAAAAAGTTAGATTCAGTAAAGTGTTTCTTGAAGGAAATAGAAATAGGTTTGGGGTTTTTTCTGTTACAGTCTTCATGTACAGAGCCTGGTCCTCCATATCAACACAGTTAATCTGCTCTGTGACGAGGCTTCTACAGTTTGCCCATGGAGGCCCTTCTGACTGCTGAGAAAGTGGTAGGAAAACTTTTGGAAAACTCCTCTCATTACTGGATGCTTGTTCCATTAACAGTAGAAGCAAAGAGTAAAGTGTCTCAATTAATGGTTTAGCATACTGCTAATGACTCTAAATTAAGAGCCTGTGCTTTCCGAATTCTTTTGTGGAAAGACAATTTTGGGAGTTTTTTACTAAAGAGAGAGTATTGGTTCTGTTAAAGTACATTTTTAGGTTATAGACACTATGCTGCATTTAAAAAAATGTCCCATGGAAAGACTATTATATTTCATCTCAGAATTTGTTTCTACTTTGATGCTATAGCTAAAAACAGTTTGCTCCTTTTTGAACTAAAAGCCTATGAAAAGGTGAAAAGCAAATCTCTGAGTTGCCTGAAAGCCCTACTAGTTTGAGTGTTTGTGGAGTTTCGGTGGCTTTTTTTTTGTGAGTTGTTGGGGGGTTTTGTGGTGGTGGTGGTTTGTTTTGAGGTTTTGTTTTTATTATCCCCTCTCCCACTCATGTGGACAAGAACAAAACTCAGGTTCAGTGATGTTGCCATCATGGAAAATAGTTTAGGCTTTCAGAATGAAACATGCCATGAGGCAAAAGGGGAAAAATATTCTTTTTGCCAGATTCCCTTTCTGAAATGATTTTTTTGAAAACCAGTTCTTTTCAGGGAAGTATCTGTGATGTTGTCCTAAAGAGCACAGAACTGTGATTTCTATAGAAATCTATGTAAGTGCAGAGGTAGTCCACAAAAATAACAGCTATAGTAAGCTTTCATAGAATATGACAAGGTTGGGACTGGCAGAGAAGTTTTGTTGTTTCTGGTTACAAGATTTGTGCATGTACGTGTTTGAGAGACAAACATTAGTGGGTTGTAAACATGCTTTTATATTTCTCTTTGGTTATAATTGAAAAGCAGGATAACCCTAGCCTAGGATCCCATATACTTCTTTAAACTACTGTTAAGCTGCTTTTTGCAAATCATGACATTTATTAATTTCAATTTGTTTAGTTACAAGCAACTGAAATACACAAAAGGTATTTTTTCTTGTCATGTATTCCTTTTGATTCAACACAACATACAGGCACGGTTACATACCTAAAAAAACCCCAAAACAAAAAAAAACAAAAAAACCCCATTTACTTGCTACAATACTAATACAATTTTTTCTGGTGCAAGATGAATTTCACAATTTTCTGTTGCCTGCCTGTTAAGACATGGAAATCCCAAATTACATATTTTGTATTTGTTTTATATAAGAATACCTCACATTCTCTACAACAGACGTGAGATAAGAATACTTTAATAATTTTAGAATACTAAATAAATAACTCTTCTCCAAAGGGTCAAGTCCAAAAAAAGACGAAGAAAGCTGCGTTCCTGTTTCTTTGATGGAAGTGGGGAAAATGATGTTGCACGGTGTGGTGTTTCTGCCCAATTGCAAACTAAAACCATCACACACTGATTCTACAAATTTATAGAAGAGCAAAAGCAGAAAGAAGCATTAATATAATTTCTGAAAGCTTGAGAAAAGCCAAATGGGATTTTCAACTGCTTTTTGTTGAGTCAAAGGTCCTAGGCCATCCCAGTTGACCTAGAAAGAGAAATGTGGGCTTGTCACTTGTTGGTAATAAATAAAGAAAAAATGGGGAAAAAGTCTTTACTGCATGTGTGTGTGGGTGAAGTGAATCCTGCTGTTCATCTTCTCAACAGGCTGTAGGATACCATTAGCATCCTTCTCATCAGCCAGTGGATTTTGTAGGTGGAGAACTGGTTTTTTGCTTTTCTCTCAAAAATGTGGTTGGGCAAAAACTAAAACACACAAAAATCTTATTTTGGGTTGATAATGCAAACAAAGGAGAAAAGGAGAGGGGCAAGCCAGAACTGAAGTTAGAGTCAGCATTTTAAATAAAATTATTCTTGCTCTGCTTCATTCCCCAGGGTTCTGGCACCACAGCTGACAATAAGCATTTTCTAGTTAGATTATCAAAACTCTTAATGTCTGCAACAGCACTGTTGGTGCTGGAATGCATCTGTGCAATGAGGATTAAGCAAAACAACACATTTTAGCCCTGTGGAGCTGCAAGCTGCAGCCAGCTCCAGTGTGGATCTGTTCAGGTTGTGCTCCAGGAGATCTCCAGCACAGGGGCCCTGCTGTTCTGAAGTGGAACATACGAAGAGAAAATGTGCTCGAGGCCTCCCTGAGCTGTCCCAAAGCCAGATACTTTGGATTTCCTCACCAAGGAGTGGCAGTGGATAGCTTGGGGCTTTGGGGTGCTATATGAGGCTGGCAGTGCTTGTTCTGCAATTTAGGCTGCCACATCCCTGTATGGGTTTGCCTGAGTTACAAAAAGCATATTCTGTGTCAGTTGTACCTCTGTTGCTCTGTGTGCTTTTCTTTGGTCAAAATAATTGCTCAATGCATTGTACTTGAAATATGGACCTAAAGTCAGAGCTGTGAAATGCATTTTTTCCATGGGAGAAGCAATAGATCTCTTCTCGAAGTATTTGTTTTCTTTATATACAAGTGATAAAATGAATTTAAAAAGTCATGTGTGTTAATTTGAAAGCTACACATAATAGCTGAAGAAAGGAAGCCCAGAGGGTTTCTCCATGCAGTAACCTTTTATGAAAGTCAACGCAGATTTATCTGGAAAAGAAGTGAATAGGAAAGTTAGAGTTTGACCAAGGCAGTGTTATTAATAATGTTATGATTGACAATCTGATTAATCCTAGTAAGCTTTAATTAATGCACTATTTAAGTGAATGTCCAATTACTAGTTTTGAATTTCTGTTGCGCATTTCCCATGCTTGGGAATCATTTTCCACATGTGGGGTTGCTACCTGCAATCATTTACCTTAAAATGAACTGATTAGGTAAGTGGAGTTCATGCAAGAGAGACACGGTCTCCAAAGAGCACTGGTGTGTTTTGTTTTCTCCTTATTCATTCTGGTGAAGCAGAGGAAGTCTGTGTGCTGTCACAGAAATATATCTCTTTTCATAAGTGCTAAATAGGCACAAGAAGGACATGAGAATTGTCTTAATTATTCATAATTTGTGTCTTAGAAGAATTTAATATCTTGCTGCAAACATCAGCATTTGGGAAAAACAGGAAGCCTTTGCTTTCCTTCCACCCACCGCCCCCCCTCTCCCCCCCAACCTTTTATTTTTCCTTTATCTATTTCAAACATTCATCCTTCATCTCATCCATTAAAGCTCTTTGGGAAATGCCCTGTATCTGCTCCCTGGTAGAAAAATCATCAGTGTGTGTTCATGTTAAATGAAGATTAGAATTTTGCAGCTGACTGAACATGAGAGCAAATTCACTATTCATATTAATTAGTTATAATTTTCTCAAACTAATTTCACAGAAATTGATCCTAAACCTACACAATAATGTGCAGTTCTCCATGGAGTTGTACTGATAAATATTTTAGGAGGAAAATCTTAAAAGGTGTCAAACATTAACATTAACAGCTTTCTTGCATGCATGATAGAAAAAGCAATACATTCCAAGGTATGTCTATGAGTTAGGTTGGAGAGATTCACTGCACAGATTTTAGGAGTAAAAGAATTCTAAGCTGTGAATTATCCACTATTCTCTTAATTGTGCTCCAGCTGAAGTCAGTGAATCTAAGTGAGCTGCCAGTGCAATTAAGGAGAGTTGAATTAAGCCTGGCTGCTGCCAGCCCTAGCTGGGAAAGGGAAATGTGCATAAGCAGAGTAAGAACTCAAAGTCCTTTCTTTGATAGTCTTTTCAGATTCTGTGATCTGCTATTTCCATGGCTGAAGAGAGAGATCACTTCTAAAGGGTGGCACAGCATATCTTAGTAAATGGGCAAAACCCTGTAATTGTACACACCATCAAAGCCAGCAGATAATGCAGCTGAAGCACCTTGTACCTGCTGATGGGGACAGTGAGAAATGGACAGTTTCAGAGTAAGAGCAAGGCTAGCAGGCTGTGTAAAGACCAGTATTTTTGTGCTGGCTGGTGTATTGCCATGGGGAAAGCTGCTGACTGTCACTGTCGGGGCTTTGTGTTGGAATGTGTTCATCTGTTACAATGAGGGGGCACATTCAGTCTGACCTTGAATGATACAGTTATTGTGTCATTATATTCATTTTACCAATGCCCTTGTTTCCTGAGGCTTTTTCTGAGGCTTGATTTCTTCTTGCTGTTTTCCCTTGCTATTTAATGCCCTCATAATATTGGCTACCAATCTAAGAGAAGCAATACCCAAATGAGCTGGGGAAGGGCTTAGCTGTTTCTCTGCTTTCACTTCCAGGACTTTTTTGTTGCCTGTTTCTTTATCTCAGATTATTGACAGTTATCAGAAAGATGTTTACAATTCTCTCTTTCACTGATTCATTCCTTTAGCTTTAGAGAGAAATATTTTTTAAAAAAGCACCAACCCAACAAAACAAACAATGCAGATGTTTATGGCTGGTTTCTCTTGGTTTAATATTAAAGAACATTCAAAGTAGCAGCAATAAATGAAGAGGAAATACAATTATCTCACAGTTTTTTGCATTTGTAGTCCTAAAACAGTCTCTGTATCTCTATAAATCAGCCAGTTGCTGAAAGTCCAGGAGGAGGGGAGTGATGGAAATTCAGAAACATTGCATGTTAGGGCATCAGTGTATTCCTATTTATTTTTCTCAATCACAAAAGAATATGCATTTTAGGTAGTCAAAGAATACATGCCATTGATTCTCTTGCTTTTTTTTTGCTTTCCTCCATATTTTTGCCTTGCCTTTTTGCTGCCACTACGTCAATTACAGGAGCTGAAATGCAATTTTCCTGAATATTACTGTTCTTTCCAGTCAAGAGGCTATCCCTTATTTCAAACAGAAGGCTTGTGCTCCCACATTATGGTCACAGAATCCTTGTGCATGTCTCTTTTTTTTTTTTAGCCATTAGCTTTGTCATATTCTGACTCATAAATCAGCCGAGGGTACAGGAGAAAGAAACAGGTTGTAAGTTGTCTTTAGTGCACCTTGAATCTGGCTTTCTGATACTGAAAAAAAATATATGTGTGTATTTCCTGGGAATTGTTCTGTTCCTTAGTAGGATTCGGTCATCTCCAGTTACAAAGACATCATTTCTGTGCTTTGGACCTGGTATGTTCTGGTGGCCTGAATCATGTTCCTCTACTGATGCTCATTGTTATGGCTAAGGGAATGAGCAGTGCTGTCATCCCAGTTAGCTGGGGAAGAGGCTTAGGTCTGTTGTTCAGCTTCTGACACCTGATCAGATAAATCAGTTCAGAACAACCGAGATGCTGCCTGCTGGGCCAGGGCTGCAGAAGCTGCTTCTATTTTAAGACACACGGTACATTTAGCATACTGATGGCAGCACTGCAACTGGCAGGAAGTCCAGTGATCTCTTCTAGGAAAAGTGGTTTCAGGTACTGAAACCAGCACATCTATATTATTTTTAGCCTTTATTGTGCATAAAATGATAGTGAAAACTTTCACTAAAGTCTTAAAGTTAAGGCAGGTCACAGGGATCCGTGGTGGATATGGGGGTGTGTGTGTGTGAGCTGAACAGCAATCCCTTAATGGCATTAATTAGACCTAAGCAGGTGTGACGTTCAGGCTGTGTTGGCATCTAGTACCACACCTGCTGTAAGAGACTACAAAGTGATGTTAATTGGTACCATTTTTTTCAGGCTCACTTTGCTTCTCTGCAATGTTAGCAGAGTTTTTTGGGCAGATATATTCATGCTTTTAGCTAACACAGTGTTTGCTGTTTCGGGAAAATAGAAAAAATAACTTGTATGGGTGGATTTTCTTGGATTTTGCTTTAACTTCTTTTTTTCCTGATGAAGTACAAGAATGTTGTGGGTCTTAGAGCGTGCCACCTGATGTCCCTAACAGACTGAGACTGTTAATGAACATGGATAGAAACAATTGATTATTCTACTGTTAATTAAACCTCCACTTTCTCACATGATTGCTACAGAGTCAAATCAGGTAATTCAGCTGCCTGAATCTCTCATTTGCAGGAGATTTGCAGGATTTGGGACAACCTAGGTTTAATTATCTAAATGACAACACCTGTAGTCCAAGATAGCCTTGGCAGAAGAAGGTAATCATTGCATAGAAATAATGAGCATGCACAGTAAACCCTCCTCTAACCAACATTCAGAGTAGCCCCTGAGGTGAAGTGGAGGATATGGTTTGCAACTTGAATCTACTTTTTCGTGTTTTTTTGAAAAAAAACAAACATCCAAACAGCAACCAATTAGAGTAGAATAGGAGAAAGGCAGATAAAAGTCCACCAGTGTTGCAGGGCATAATTATGGCTGGTTTACCTTCATGGGAGCATAGCTACAGAAAAGGTATTGGTCTGATGTTCTTTTTAAAGGCCAAACCATTCCATGTGAAAGAAAAACTTGTACAATTTTTGGAAATCTTTCCATCTTGAGGTGCTTTGAGGGAGAGAGCATTATAATTTTTTTGGTCTGCTTTGGAAGCAAAAATTATTAATACATCTGTGGGTAGAAAACCACAGTTCTATTCTTCTCTTGGCACATGCCCCCAGAGTGTGTAGTACTTGTCTGTTTGAAGAGCTCTGCTCCAGGTAGAATCAGAACTATTTTTGAGTGTAGTAGCTGGAGAGAGGTACTTATGCAATTTAAGCAACACTGTGTTTGCTGGTGTGCTGCTCATCTGCTGATCCGTGAACAGAAAAGGGGTGACACTATCAAAGAGCCTTTGCCTTAAATCTAACAGAGCAAGAAGAGCAGATCTGGTATATGGTACAAACCTCACTGCTTCTGGACCCTAATCTGTTCTCTAATTCATGCAAGTGGGAAGACAGAGGCATAGGAGAAATGGCATGAGTAAGGAAGCACAGAAGGTAGGAGGGAAAGAAATAGGAAAAATTCTTTGTGGGAACCAGACCTTGGATGTAGCAGTAGATGTTTTATCCATTCAAAACAGGAACAAAAATTATGGCAGTAGAGAGGTCAGCCTTGGGAAGGGAAAGGGAAAGGAAGAAGACAAAAGGTGCTTTCTATCCTTGCTGCTCTCCTGTATCCCAGAAGCACTATTTGCTCCCTGGAGCACTGCTGATCTTCCCAAGCCTCCCTCTGCTCCCCATGAGATCTTGCTCTGCAGAGCATCCTTGAGGCAGGAGAAACCAGTTCTGCTGCCAAGTAAAGAACATCTGGGTGGGATCAAAGCAACCTTGTTGTCCCCCTTCCCAGCTCATGTCCAGACAGAACCATTTGTTGCCCAGTCTTGCTGCTTCTAGCAAAATACTGCATGTCCTTATGTCTGAGAGTAGGAAAGGCTTTTCAATATGCCTCTTGTGGTAAAATCAGAATTTTATGCCATATATATTATGTATGCAACTTTGAACTCCTGCAAAATGTAATAATCAAGTCATAATTCAGCAAATAATTTGAAAATTCAAGACCATGTTAAAAAAACATGTTCTCTGCTTGCTGAATCTGTTCAAATGGGTGTTGCAGATGCCCTTGAAGCTCCATGTGCTGTGTTTCAGTCAAGACAGAGCAGAAGTGAAACTCAGGCCTAAATAAGGGAAGTTCATCACTGTTTAGGTTTTATGCAACATTGTGGATCTTTATTGTTAAACCGTATGCTTACAAACAGTTTCTCAAATACCCAGACTCAAGTAATTATGTGTATGTTTTCAGATTAGTTTTTTAGGCAAACTGACATTTTTTTTTATGTGCTTAAAATGGGATGTCAGCAAATAAAAGTAGAAGAAAAATGGTTGTTAACTATTCCAATTGTAAATAACTCGTAAAATCATCTTTCATCATTTACCAGGCAGAAACTGAGGAAAAAATGCAAAGCTAAGGTCTTGCTACTAAGAATTCTTATATACACATATGCTTCAACTGTGATTATTGTCCTGTTAAAGTGAATTAAAACTCTTTGTCCCTAGAATGGATTAATAAGGCTGCTGTCATATTAGAGTGTTTCTGTTCAGTAATTTTTGTGGAATTTCTTGACAATATGATGGGTTTTGTCAAAAGTGAAGTGAATCTACTAAAATAATATTGTAAATGTAACTAGTTCAGGCTAAAGATGAATCAGTAAAGTTTATGAATTGATAGTCTTTAATTTGGTTATACCACCTTTTAATAAATTTATAACTTTTTATTCATTTCACTGTGAGTATTAATATAGATAAAAATACATAGAAATCCAGAAAATTATCAACAGGAAGATGTTGCAACCAGCACTAATCTCAGAAGTTTAGACAATTTAGCTGGGGGATTGTTACAGTCTGAGGCACTGCAGGATGGAATTTTTCTTGCCTCAGTGCTCTCAAGGATTAACGAAGGAAATCCCAGTGCCTTAGAATTGTCTCTGTTTTCCTCTTCCTATGATGGTACTTACTTGTGAGCATGTAATAGGAGATAGGTCTGAATCACAGATCTGAACTTCAAAAATCTTCGTATGGCTCAAAATTTAGTTCTACTTCTGCTGCACAAAAGAACAGTGAAAGTTTTAGCAGCTTTCAGCTTTGTCATGGAGGTGAAAAAGCTGAATTTAATGGAGGAGATTTCTTTTGAATGTGCCTGGAGTAATTTTATTCATTTAGGAAGGTTTTTCTTATTTAATTTATGGTTGTTAAGGTAAAGGAAAAAAGGTATGATGAATTCAGCTAGATGAACATGTAATATCACATTACTTTTATCATCAAAGTATAATTCTTGTTTTTGAAACAGTTGTTCTTGTTTAATTATTTTAAAATTAATCCTTTTTTTAGGAATTTATGCAGTCCTTACTGAATCAGAGCAAGGAGCTGTACAGGATGTATCCCATGCTGCTTTACTAGGCTGCTGTGATGCCCCTGTGGCTGTGTTGGTATTTTGGTCTTGTCCCTACCAACTCTCACCTGATGCTGTGCCACTCCAGGATGACATCTTATGTGTTTTGTCATACTTTACTGTTTAGGTAAATTTAGAAGTTTTTAGGATGTCCCACAGCGTTTCATTGCTGCTTGTTATTATGAGGTAATCCTGCAGCACATTTCAGCTTTCATGTGTCACGTATTTGTGGCAATTTTTTCCTGAAGATAATAAAATTCATCAGATCAAATGAGGTGTTGCAAGAGTATGTGTTCTCAAAATTCCTGCCAGGAGCAAGGGCTTAACTTGGATGTACAAAGTCTCTGTACTCTATACCGCTACAAATGAATCCCAAATACCTTATTCTACTGTTTTTTCAAAGCTAAAGGAGTTTTCTCTCATGGGCATCCATCTTATTTGAGCTACTTGGGAACAGAAATTTAAATACAAATAAACACACATACAAATTTTAATGAACGGTGTCATAGAAATATATCAGTTGCAATGGTAGTGGAGTCCTACAATTCATGTAATGATCCTATACAAATTTTCCTTTATGTTTATTGATTTTTGTGTAGGAACAACAGAATGTTTGATTGCTATACACTCAGCAATATACACTATACCACACTCCTGAGTGTAAAATTATACACTCAGGAGTGTGGTATAATTGCAGTAAAGGTGCAAGAGCCTTTCACTCATAAGTACTAACATTTATGTTACCAAATGACAGTTATTTCGTTTCTAACATATGAATAAATGTTATGTCCATTTGGAGATCAGTGATGTTTTTTCACCTTAGTAAGGAAATAATTGTTAGTGTATAGAGGGAATACTTGACAATGAGGAAAATATTTCTTGGTACTCTTGATTTTCTTTTCAGCACTTGAGGATAGCATAGATCAGGGATTTGGAACAAAATGTGTGTTTCAGGTTAGCAGTGCAAAAAACTGAATTCTGTTCAGTGTTCTATATCACAAGAGTAAAAACATATCTTGTGCAGTATTTTCTATAAAAGCTGCATCAAATGTCCACGTTACTTACCACATTGTGAAGTGTGTTTAAAACTTCTGTTCTTTGATGATTTTTTCCTTAATGGGGTCAAACAACTTCAGCTTTGCTGAGCAGCTGTCTCCTTGGTAAATAGTGATTCTTCTAAGAAACACATTCCTTACTGATAGGTAGCTGCTTACACGAGCTGTAGTTTTTTTGCAGAGGAAACCATATAACTTTAGGAGTGCTGGAAGCTGAAACACTAATAATGTCTGAGAGGATATGGCACTGTATGGACTTGACACTTGACTTTACAGGCTGTGGATTAAAAAAACCCAGCAGCAGCAGAATAGGTTGAAACTTGAGAAGGAACCAAAATTTTATCAGTTTCAAAATTAAAATCTATATATGATATTGTTTTACGCATGGTGCACCACAGATCAAACTTTTATCTTTTTTTTTTCTGTAGTTGAACAAATTTGGTCTCTGTTTGGGGACGAAAGTTCTCCTTAAGGCTTATGCAACTCTTCACTTCTCCTCCCATCCTGCTCAAATACTGATCAGATTAAGTCCTTTTAGTCTCTGATTCAAAAAACAAGTATAATGAACGAGTAACATCTTTATCATGCCCTAGTGGAGGAATGGAGAATGAAAGTGCATGTCATGGGCAAACCAAAGCTCTTTCATGTATTTTAGAAGCCTTAATGTAGTATTTACAAGCAGGGTTTCAAGGACATTTCCAGAAACAGCTGTTTGGATAAAGCTAGTCACAATAAGAGTTCACAGTTGTTGACAGTGCTCATATCAAGCCATAGTTCTTGTATCTTTTCTTAAACATTCTTTCCATCCAGTGGCAGGCTTTGTATTATATTTGCATTTAAGCAGTAGAACTGAAGAATAGGAGAAAAAAATAACTGTGCTCTTTAATGACACAAATATTGAACACCAGAGAAAATTTGAGATGGATCTTTGCTTTTAATGAAAATAACAAAATCAAATAAATTTGCTGCATTAACAGTAAGGAGGAGGAGCAAAAGAAGAAACCTAAAGTCAAAATAATTTGATTGTGCTGGTTATCTTCTGTTCTCCCATGCTGTGGGAGTTATTAGTCCTTGCAAATGTTCAGCCCAATGAGCAGTGTGCATCTCAGCCCGTTTTTGACCTGCAATCTGTACTGATTTAAAAAGTGAGAAGCAAGAACACTAGACTGGGGAGCAGCTGCTGTTAAAAGGGGAAAGATGGGGGAAGTCAGAAGAGAGCAAATGAATAATGAACTGGAAAATAATCATATGTATGTATTGAAATGTTTGTTATGGTCTTCTCAGGAACCTGAGTGTTTTCTGAGCAGAAAGAAAATGATGGATCAGATGAAAAGTCCTACCTAGGTCTAGGTGTCACCACCCATGTGAACGGAGCTGTTATCCCTGACTGGGAACATTTCTGTTGTGATTGTACAGAGAGTTAATGTTGCCGACCTAGAATGAATTCTTTTCCCCTTTTTTCTCTTGGCCAGTGGGCCAACAAGACAGTTATTTCCACAGCTCTAATTACAATCCACAGAACGTATATTTTTCAGAAAGTAAAGTTATTGTCTCAGCCTCCAATTCCTTTTTGGGCTTAACCTTACAAAGCAAAATTGCCAGTTGTTTGTTCTCTCAAGGCTTTTAAGTTGTTCAACAAAGTATGAAATGACTGCAAAGTAGTAATGAATAAGTGATCCTTTTGGCTTTTACTCAATCTACAGACATAAAGAATTTTTGGTTCCTTTGTAATTGCTGTACATAATTAAAAACATGAGGGTTTACCGCTTTCTTCAGTTTCTCTGCTTTAGATCTAGTTTCCTTGATGTGACTGTACTGTGGATTGGATGCTTTGGTTGATAGGGCCAGGATGCTGCTGGTATAGCTTGTTTTCTGAAGTAGACAGTGAATCTAATTCTCTAATGTCTATATTGCAAGATCAGCCAGTCCTTACTGCAAGTCAGCCCAAACTTAGTTTTCCTTGCAGTCAGTAAAGGTGTCAGCAGAACAAAGGGGCATTTTGTGTTCATTCCCAGGGCTGAGCACTGAGGAGAGGCAGGAATAGAGACCAGTGTGGTGACTTTGCTTTGCACAGGCATTTGTGGCTGAAAAATTCCTTGTGGGGCCAGAGAGGCAGCTGTGGCAGGTATAGAATTTCAGCACACTACAGCTGTTTCCTTTAAGAGCTCTATTCTTTCTGCTTTAATTATTCTAGAACACTGTCAGAAATAATTAGTATTAAAAGGTCAGTAGCAGTTTCCACTTAATTAGTTCTGTAAACATTTTTTTTGAGAGACTCCCACAGGGATATTTTTCCACACACAAATAGGAGTAAGAAGTGGCTCTAGTGCAGGGTGAAGCTCCCTGCAGACCTTGCAGGGAACTGGAAGCAAGGGATGGCTGGCTGTGCCCACTGCTACCCTGGGCGCACAGCCGAGCTGGAGCTGAACCCCAGATCTGCCTCTGGGCTCTGCTCCAGCCTCACCATGCTCAACCAGAGCTCCCCAGGCACTGCACGTCTGCTGGGGGCTTCAGCACTGAGCTGAGACCAGGACAAGGGACTTGTGAGAGTCCCTGTGGCTCCTGGAGGTCCCAGATCTGTTACAACACGTCTCTGTGCCTCAGGTAGCACACCCCAAACTCATCCTGTGTGTAAGGGCAGGGCTCAGGCTCGATTCCTCTTGGTATTTAACTAAGTCAAACACCAGTGGATTTAAACCATATTGGGGGAAGGGTGGGAGTTAATTTTGTCCACAACACAGCTGACTTTATATGTGACAATGAGCTAACACCGAATTCATATTTTCAACAAGATTTATCACAGATATTCCTTAAGAAAAAATTTTTAAAAGAAATTTGAGGATTTCACTGCATCATTTCTATGCCTGCAGCCTTTTTCCTATTGTATTTTTGTGCCGTTTCTGCGTAATCAAAGAATATTCCTATTAATATTTTTTCTGCCATGTGTTTGAGATATTGAGTGACTTTAAAATGGAACAAAGAAATTCAGCAAAATGAATGCAAAACTGTTAAGAAAATAATTATCATTGCATATGCACAGGTAATTGCTGACACAGGTTTTTTTCCTAAAACTTCCATAAATATTCTTTGGCTGTTGTGTTGGTTTCCTACTATCATGGTTTGATTAGCTTTATTGAGTAATGTATTGAGGCTGCAGTTTAGTTAAAGCATTCCTGCTGATCCAGTGTGTTTGCATTTCTCTAGGCTTTCAATTTGGCTACCACAGACAATCTCATGGGCACTAATAAATTAACCTTCATAACCCTGAAACTGGTGAGCGGGGATCAGTACTCCTGTTTTATAACTGTAGGCTGAAATTAGAATAAAGAGAGAAATGTGTGTTGCAGTCAAAATCAAGCATTATGTTTTTGGAAGCTGTTTGCAGTCTTTGAGATTAATGAATATATATATATATATATACACACACACACATACAAATATATAAATTATATATACACACATACATATACATACCAAAGAGTGCTGAATTGTAGTTGCTTAATAATGACCAAGCATTAAGATGGTGACAGTGTCAGGGATATAGTTCAGCAGCCCGTCTCTCAGGTGAGCACTTAAAAGAGCAGAGTGCTGTTTTTCATTGGTTTGGGGTGTTATTCTTCCTAATACCTCGGGGGTAACTGTTTGAAACTGAGAAATCTTTTTCATCCCTTTGAGTAAAATCCACTAGGGAGGATAGTTGGAGAGGCTTACAAACAGTTCTTTTAATGCTAATTTTTTCAATGCATCTGGGGGAAAAAGGCAACTAAAACTTTGAATGAGTATAGAAATGGTTTGAATTCCTAAGTGGAATGGATATATTTTGCCTTAATTTCTGTGGTACTGGGTCTATCAATGCTATTAATACCCCTTTGTACAGACTGGCATTTTTGTATAATTTTGGTGCAAATTTGTCTTGCATGTAATTTGGATGAGGCATATTGAAACCAAAAACTTATGGATAAGTAAATAGGCTGTTTTTTCTGATAACAGATGCTGACTTGTGCCAAGTTATTAGCACTGACATGCCTTACACTGTGGAAATCCTCCACTGTATTTAAACATGGGGCTGCTGAAGTGCAACTCTGTTATCTGAGTAGTGCAGATTTAGCCAGAAGAACGGTGATATGCTTCTTGGTCAAGAAGGCCTTTTCCTTTTTCTTTTTCCTTTAGAAAGATCTTTCTTTTTGAAATTTAGGAGGTTAATTTTGTTAACATTGGTAACCAGAGAAGGTTTGCGCCATCAATTACATGCAGACATGGGATGGGTTGCCGAACATTCGTGGAACAGCACATTGCAATCCATGGTTCTGCACCCATTGCAAAATCTAGGACTCAGATCTAGAGAGCTGATATCTTAAATACCATGGTTCAGCTGAATCCAAGTCCTGAATACTGTGATTTAGCTGCTCCTCTCTGATGTGAGGTCTTTACAGCCTTCCTGTATCTCCCTCGGGAACTGCCAGCTCTCCCAGTGTTTCCCATGAATGGCTGGGCAGATATGTTCAGGAAGTTGATGCCTGTATTCCTTCATAGATCTTACCTGAATTTCCTGCCTGTCTTTAGTGTATGGTGTATTCTCCAAGCCAAACCATGGAGTTTGTTTATTGTTGAGGACATTTCTCCCAGAGAGTGGTTGGGCCCTGGAACAAGCTCCTCAGCGTGCTCACAGCACCAAGGCTGACAGAGCTCAGGAAGTGTTTGCACAATGCTCTCAGGCCCATGCTGTGACTCAGGGTGCTCTGTGCAGGGCCAGGAGTTCAGCTTGATGATCTGGTGGGTCCCTTCCAACTCAGCATATTCTATGATTGTATGATCTGATTTGCAGTCTGTGTGCCGGTGCTCATCTCCTCTGTGCCATGGTGGTTAGATTAGTGGGGCTTGGCTCAGAGCCCTTACAGAAAGCAAAGGGAGCACAGAGGGCTAAATGCTGTTTCTGCTGCTAGGCCTAAATAGCTTAACTTGATATGGAGAAGGATTTCAGAGCTGAGGGTCAGGGAATCTGTTCTAAATGCAGTAGAGCTCACCTTTTGCAATCACTGTGGCAGTAACAGCCCCTTCTGTGTGCTCTGCTGCATCTGAAAATTTCTATGAAAGCGAGCAGGTTTGCAAGCCTTACTTCCTCACCTGCTCTTTCTTCTGTCTGCTACACCACGGGTGCAGCCGTATGTGCAGAACTCTTGTGTTCTTGGAAAATGTCAGTCACACAGAACCTCTGAATATCCCATCTATTTTAACAGCAGAATCATGCTCTGCATGCAACCTGGAAGACGTCAGAAGAGTTCAGGACTATCAAAGAATGTTATTTCCTCAGTAATAAATGGATACTATGGATCATCCAGGCAGACAAAGCTCAGCAACAGAAGCTTTTAAAACTTCTCTTAAAGTCATATAAAAGAAAAATGCAGAACCATTTACATTAAAAAGAAGAAAAAGAAATGGACATTTAAATACATATCTGCTAAATACTGAACTACTGCTATAATTTAGATGATTAAAAGGTATATGAACTGCTTAGATGGTTTAGCAGCCTTTGGAGCAACCTCTCCATTTTTGCATGTCAGGTCTTTAGTCTCCCACCTCATTTCCCATTCTGTTTTTAGTTTCTTAGAAACAGATATAACAGCCTTTCTGTGCCTACAGAGAAACAGTAAGGAAAAATAGATCAAAATGTTGTGCTTTATTCTTCAGTAACTTCACAAGCATTTTTCCCTGTATGAGTATTTTTTGGAGCCTAACAATTATTAGTTATACTTTGGTGTTCTTTGTTGGCCTTATTGAAAGCTAAGAGTTCCTAATAACATGCTTTGAACGGAGACTGCTACAACTTTTTTGACACAAACAGCACACCATCCCACCCCATTGCCAGATCTAGCATAAAGTTGTTGCTGTTCATGTTTATTGTTGTGCTGACAAAGGACGTACTGCACTTTGAAGGCATTCATGTTTTCAGTTTTTCATGGTAGGATGCACTTCTGTATAAAAAGTATGGTATTTATATTGTTGTCCTCCCTTCCGTGATGGATGATAAAGCTCTGCTAATGCAGTGTTGTTTGTTTTGGTTTTGATATGAAACTGCAATTTGCTTGCAAAAATTGCTTCTATTTTTGTGGGTTTAATTATATCTGTGATGTCAAAAGAGAATCCTGTCAAATGTCTCTCAACCTGCTTTGTAAACCAAAAGCTAGTGGAAAAATGTTTATGTACTTGAAAAATAAAAGGTAAAATATACTTGGGAGGTGATGAATTCTTGGATTGCCTAAACAGACATTCCTGATCTTTTACCATTTGATACTTCCACATAACAAACTGTTGTAATTAATTCTTCAAAAATATTTTTCAAAGATTTCCAGGAGTGGCTCTGTTCAAGGAAGTAACATGTAAACTTCATTGTAGGTGTTTGGTATTAAGTAAAACCAAACAAGGAAGGAAACAAAAAAACCTGCCATCACTCAAATCCCCAAGTTAATTTTCACTTTTCTCAATATTCAAAGAAGATAAGTAGTTTTCTGTCTATTTGACCTGGGACTCTCTTATAATCATGAAGAGGAAATAATTTTTTGTATCAGTGGAACAGTCAACCCTCCAGAAGATACAATCAATTGAGTGGGAAACAATTACCTACAAAGTTCAGAACATTATAAATTAGGCAATAATTCTGCAAGGTAGAGTGACATGTGGATGTTGCTAAAGAAATGAAAGATTTACTTAGGTATGCAAAACCAGGTTATTTCAGAAACTCATCTCAGACTCTGATAATTACAATGTTCTTCATATCAGACTCATCTGGAAAGTAGTGCTTGGGAACAAAGATTTTCTTCCTGAAAATAATTCCTGAAAATTAAAAAAATTATCTCTAGCCTGTGTAAAGTACTAAATAAATGTAAAATCATAGGGAGTTAGGAAAATTTTAAGATAAGGTAATTTTGAAAAAAAAACCGGCTTCAAATTTTCCTATTTGTCTGGATTTATTGGCTTAGATCAAGTGTACAGCAGTACTGTTGAGAACAGAATCAAGTACACTTTTACAGAGTATTGCAGAAACTGCATTTATTTAATTACCTCAGCTATCAGCATTGCAAGTTACAGTCTGATTTTGCCAGGTTCTCCAGAATGCTCTATGTTGCCTCTATTGGTAGCTGTTCACTTCTATAGTTCCACCTATGACGATATTTCAAAGCTTCTAATGAAATAAATTAATGTATAATGCCAGGTGAGTAATGCAGAAGAGTTTTAGAAACAGTTCCATTTGTGGAGTGGTTATGTTTGATGTGTTTCTTAATTAGTTTTTCAGTGTTTGAGTGGGTTTCAGTTCTCTTGTCTTGAGAACAGAAGCATCACAGGACTCCACTACCAAAACACCCTGTCTTGTGAGGCTAAATAGGCAGTCTCAAGTCATGATGTAAATTAATAGAAGGGGCACAAAGGTCAAGTCTACACATTTGAAAATTATCTGTAATCTCTCTACATCAAGTGGTCAAAGAAACTGCTGGAGTTTTCCCATTGAAGGAAGCTCTGAGGAAGCATCTGTGGGTTTTATGTTTGTTGTTGTGTAACTGATGAAAATATTGTTCCATTTTACTTTGTACTCATGCAGACATTGCCAGCTGTATTGAGTAATAAACATATGACAAATGTCACTGGCTTTCGCACAAATATTTGTGTTTTTAAGATAAAGTACAAACCAAAATAATTATAAAATGAAATCAAGGCAGGTTTATAGAAATACATGTATTTATTCATATATATATATATATATATATAAAAATAAATACACACACACAAAAATCCCAAATACCCCAAAGCCAAAACTGAGATTTTCTTAGCAGTCTGAACTACTTATGAGCTGATCAAATATCCTGGGAACAGTCTTGAAAACAGTCAAGGATGCTGTTTACTGCTTATGTAAATTATGTTGCCTATCTAGGGGAAAAAAACCCAACATGCCACTTGAGATTTCGTTTCATTGCTAAAATTGTCCTGAGTGATGTTCTGACAAATGAAAATTGCTATGCAGGGAAGACTTCACACACATCAGCGTTAGCCTCTTGGTAAAACTTTTAAGCACTAGTCACTATAACTTACATATCATTCTTTTGCATCTTTCTTGAAACTTCTCTGCACTACTGTTGAATTCTGTCCTGTTGAACTGGGCCTGATCTATTTGCCCCTCAAAATTCATACTAGTTGCCCAGATATGAAGAAACCAGTGAACTGCACAGCATGAAGCCAATGATATCAATGAGAAAAAACTTCATTTTTCATCAGAGGAAGGATTAATGCAAAAGTTTATTGCCTGGCCCCTCCCTCATGTGCAAAGATGAAGTAAAAAAAAAAATGTCCTAATAGTCATAGTTTGTAGGGCAGAAAACCACAACCTGCTGAAATGTGCAGGTATAGGAGTGTGTAGGGAATACAAGTGCGGCCATTCTCTTTTGTGTATCTCTATTGGGCTCTACTCATGTCCAAGTTGGAGAAGATTAGTGTTGTGAAAAAAAACTGTGTTTAGTATCATTGTGTATTTTTTTAATCCCTGCTTTGCTCCTGGGAATATTTTATTGCACTAACTTGCAATACCCCTTCTGACAGTAGTGTATACATTGTACAAGGGATTTGTTTTTGTTTACTGCAAGGATAGGCAGTGAAAAGTCTCTGGGTCTTTTTATATAATGATGCTATGTAATGATGAGGATCATATAAAGCACTGCTGCTGATATTCTCTTGATAGAGCAAATACAGAAAGCTTCCTTTGTGTCTGCTGACAGCCTTCTAAACTGTCGTAAGCTGTTCTCTCTCTAAAGCTGAAATGGAACTAAAGCCAGAAACATAGATATACACAAGAGGCAGTTACAGGTTTGCAGAATGTGCTGAGACTCACTGGGGGACTTGTTTGTTGCTCTTTGTTTTTAATGTGGTTTTGAGTCTGTTTTTACTCTGTTGAATAAAATATATATCTTCATTATATCTACATTGAATTTATTGTTTAAATATGATAATTAGATGTCAGATCTTTTGCAGAATTTCTGAATCAAAACAGTTTAGTGAATAAAAAGAAAATGTTAAATATGTTTTCTCAGTTGCCAGCTCATGCTGATATCAAGGCCAGAAAATCCTCACAAAAATAGTTTTTCTGCCAGCTGTGATATGAATTACAATTTCACCTATTTGGGTGTATATAACATGTCCTCTAGCTGCTGGTAGGAAAACTTAAATTTAAATGTGTGATGAAGAAATACATGGAATTGGAGGCAGAAATTGTGAGCATAGTTTTCTGAGCAGTTGCCCTCCCACCAGCAATGAATTGGATGCTGAGCTCCTTAATTACTTAAAAAAAAAAAGTGCTGGCTGTACTAAGAGTTGTTAAATTAGTGTTCCCTGCATCGATCCTTTCACTGATGTAAAGAATGTATTATGAAAAAAGCCTGAGGGATTTAATCACACATATTTTGAAGTCAATGGTGGTGTGACTGCATTGACCTCAACACGGGGACGTGTTGCCATGAGTTTAAGGACGGAGGGAACACAGTGAACATGCAGAGACGGCACTTGGTTTAAAGTCAAAGTAGAACTGAAGTATATTAACTTCCATGAAAAATACAGTGCTTGGCCTCGCTTCAGAGGAAACAGCCTTTCTGCAGTGGAACATTCTTGTGTCATCTCAGAATGAGTTTGTCATGTTGAGACATCCTGGATCATAATCCATTGATTTACTACACTTCCTACTTATTTATGCATGTTGTGGTTACCATCTGCAGCATATTCATTAGTTCTTTGCTTAGATTACACTTAATGACAAGGTCCTTCATTTTAAGGTTTTGGCTGTTGGTTATTGGAATATCTGCAGCAAATCCACGTGGTGAGGGAGAATAAATGCACTGCTTTTGGTAGGTTATGTGGCAGCCTTCCTTCTCTTTAAACTCAACTGATGTGAAAAAAGGGCTTTGAATGTGAACTCCAGGATATGGATTTATGCTGGTTACTTGAAAGTAGGGGAGGTTTATTTGGAAGTTTATTTTTTGGGTTTTTTTCTAAAGAAGATAAATGAGACAGTGTGGGAGTTATTGCCATCAGGAGTGTTAGTTTAAAATTTGCTTACTTGTAATGCCAGGATCAGCAGTTTTTCTTCTTTTGGGTAAGTAGCTAATTTGATAGCAGGTAAGGAGCTGGCAAGTGCAGCTACATGTTCATTTTAATTGTAATGCCAAATTAATTTTGGTTAGAAAAACTTGCTTGTGACTAAAAAGCATACTGCATATTGATGGTGCTTAGAGAATTTTCCCTATAGAAAATAAATGAGCACAGCAGCTAGTATATCATACTGTAAATAATTTAAGATATAATTTGTGAAACACATTCATATAAATGGTTCTTTTAAATCAGCATGTTTACAAAGCATTAATTTTGCTATCTATCCATGAGGGAAAAATATGCAAAATTATGATATTTGATATTTTTGTATATATTGAATCTTCATTTCTTTTTTCTCTCAGATTTTTATATACATAATGAGGAACTTATTTATATTATAATAAAAGAAAATGGATTCTTTAAAATAAACAGCTATATGTTAACTCTGATAACATCTATTATAATGCTGCTTCATTTGTTGTTGGTTCTGGCTATTTATCAGGATTGGCTTGCTTTTGTAGATGTATGGGATGGATTTAGATGTTTTATTGATTGACCAATAATAGCATGTAGCAGGTAATCTTTTATTCTTTTAAAATTAATGTTATTTTCTTAAGGGTTTCTTTTTATGGGCTGAAAAAACGATGTATATTTTTGAATAAGCATATTGATGTGCTGACATGTTTGTATGTGACTTCTGCAAACTGTCCCCACTGGCCACGTTTGATTAAATCACACTAACTTGACCTTTTGGCAGACACTGCGATTCACATGACCTACTTAGGAGCTGTTTTGAAACTAAACCTAGAAAATATTCAGTCTCGTCTCATCCTAATTGCATGGGTTAAAATGATAGATTGTCAGGGAAAACACTGGCAGAAAGAGTAGATACTGCTTTCTGAAACTACCAGCTGATACAATTATGTCCCTAAATGGAATGTGGAATTGTTATCTCCCAGAGAACATATAATTTAAAATCTAACTTATGCCTAAAATAAGTGAAATCTGAATTTCTACCTGCTGTTAGAATGTGATCTGATACTTGATGAAATCTTTTTACTGAATGGTTAGACTCAGACCCTTGGGTTCCTAGCAAATGTCATTGCCTGGGACACAAAAAGTATCCAAGGGGCCCCTCTCCACAAGTAAAAATCTCTGCTTCCTTTTTTGCCTTTATTCCTCATTCTTGTTGGAACTTTGGTCCTCTTCTGACTCTTTTCCCCCTCAGCACTGCTGTCTTCCTCTTACCCCTGTGGGCCCCCTGGATTTCCTGGGTTGGCTTCAACCATTTTTTATCTCTAGCTACTATTTACTGCTCTGTTCATAATCAGGACTTGAAATATATGTGGGAAATCTGAAAAAAAAAAAAAAAAGGGACAAACTCTTGCCTAGGGTCAACATTCAAGAAAAGTTCATCCCCAAAGCTGCTGAATAGGATCTCAGCACCCAGAAGTTAAGGCTCGACCTTTCATTATTGCAGCTTTTTCATTTGGGCAAAGGGTTAAAGATGCCACCTCCCCACAGTGCAAATTTACTGGATCATCTTCCATTTTGAATGGTGCTAGGCCCTGGAATATCCTCTCTGCAAGGCTTGCAAAGTTCCCAGGCAGCTGAGTTGATGATGGCAAGACCCCGGCATCATTTCTATTCCACAAATATCTGAACATACAACATACAGTCTGTAATTCCACCTCGGAAAACCAGAAAGAGTTGCAAAGAAGTGGATGTCTGTTCTCCTGGGAAAGGTAGGGCTTTCTTTCATGTTAGGAAGGTTCACATTAGGAAGATTGACTGTGAAACATGGAGTAATTCTGCATGGGGATTTGTTTGGTTGGTTGGTTGGTTTTTTTAAATCTCATTGTGACAGTGTTTTTCCTTTTTCTCGTGTACTTTTATGTGCTGGTGAGGGAAGTTTCCTACAGTCTGCAGGCATGTAAAGGCTTATTTGGGCTCCCACTTTGATCCCAGCCTGGGTTGTTCACTGGCATGTCACTTCACTTACAGGCATCTGTTTGTACTTAGAATATCTGTGTGCATGCATGAGTGTGTGCGTGGAGTAAGGCAGGCACAGATCTTTTATTCTTTCACTGCACCCTTTGGATGCTGTGTGTTTTTTTCTCTGACATTTTAATCTAAAATTTCTGAAAGTGAAATATAGCTCTTTGGTCAAACTCCAGCTAGTATGAAATAATTTGAATTTGGCATTAATTTGCCCAGGCTACAGTCTGAGCCACTCTTTTTCCTGAAGGGTAGTATAAGTTGGTAGAAAGAATTTCCTGTTTTAAATCACTGCTAGACTAGCATGAAATCAGTCACCTATTAGACATTACAGTGAAAATGTGATGGTGGTCAAAGAACTGACGTAGATCAACTTTCTTGCATGATGTAGCTCAGCCGACTGCATTGGTGTCCTGTGTATCTGTCAGAAACAATATTGGGCTAAATCCTGCTGATCTTGTCCCAGCTATAACTGGTTACACAGTTGGCTCAACTGATGTCCCTGTGGGAAGGCTTTGTCTTAATGTGGGAAAAAAATTAGTTTTATACAACCAGGAAGATATAAACACTGTTGTTATGTTGTGGGATTTTTTTTTGGTCACTCTGAAAGTAGCAGACACTGTAGTTAAAAAAAAAAAAAAAAGAGGTAAGATAAAGCCAATTTGGCAGCAGGATTCAGATGTTCCCTGGTTGAATTATCAGACAGCCTCTGATATTGGCTTCATTTCACCCATCATTACTGTGGGCACTTTCTTTTATAACCACCAGTGTGCATCAGATATTTCTCACAGCAAGAAACTGAATCTGAGAGACAGCAAGAACAAGTATCAACCATAGTCACATTAATAGCCAGCTAAATGCAACATCTAAAACAGCCAGGACAAATTTTCTTCCAGGCTGTCTTGTTGATCCTTCAATAAACTCAGTGGAGCCACATTAATTTGTACAAACTGAAGTTATTGTGCAGGTAGCTTTATTTTTTGAATGGGCTTCCAAGTCACTGGAAAATAAAGTTTAGTGGCCAGTGGAAGGTGGAATAATAAATTCTGCCTATGGCATCAAGGAAGCCATTCTTCTACCTTGGAAAAGAAACAGACCTAACAAAAATCTGTAGCTCAGCTCTAGGCTACAGTGGCCCACTACTTTATTGCCTACTATTTTAGTGGGTAGTGTGGAATGTGAGCTTCTAAATGTTTCGTAATGTCAAGCCCTACTGTCAGTAGGGTTTTGTGATTAAGAAATTAGAAGGTTTTGCAAATGAAGATAGTCTTTTGAGAAAACAGAATCACCTCTCCTGTGTTTTTCTCTGAGTTAAGATGTTGATTCTTCAAAGGATACTGCTTTTGTGGGTCATGGCTCTGAAAATGCCATCACACAGGACCAACTGAGGGAAGGAGCTTTTATTGACTTCAGTGTTAGGAAGTTTGAGATAAGTCCTGGCTCCTACTGTGCCCAAGAGCCAAACCTGAAGATGGAAGGAAAAAACAAAGTAATCATGCTCAGAAGTTTTCAAGATAATGGTTAGTAAAAAAGGGGCTGAAGAAATTAGAGCCTACTTCTGAAAAGATAGGACTTGAAGCTTGGCTCTGGCTTTAAGAGCCAGCTTCCATAATCTGTTGGTGGGAATTAATTTTTGAGTGGAAACTTTCTCTTTCAATGTTGATGGCAACATTTCTGTGAATATCAGTGGAACCAAGAATTTCACTCTATATATTCTGGTAAGTCTTGAATATGTCACAACTTCATTGGTGTATTTTAGGACCTTATTCACTTTACCACACTGAAACAAAGAGAACACTTTTTCATAAATGAAATGCATTAAGCTGAAGTTTGGCACAAAAATGCTGTGTTTTTACAGCAGAATGTCCTTCTTATGAGATTTAGAGTATTGCTGACTGCAGAGGTCTCTGTGCAACACTTATTTTAGCAAATAGTCTATTTTTAGATCCTGTTTGTTTCAAAATCTAGGTCAGCTTGCTTGGCAAACTGGAAAGAAGGATATACTGTAAGACTAGAAGATGTAGTTCTAAAAGACAGTTTTTCATACTGATGATACCAATTTTATTTCTGGATTAGAAACTTCTAAAAGCTTTTAGGATTTGTATGTTATTACTGGAAAGTAGTGATGGTGATATGCCTCT
The DNA here is from genome assembly GCA_013399915.1 of Illadopsis cleaveri. Taxonomy (NCBI): domain Eukaryota; kingdom Metazoa; phylum Chordata; class Aves; order Passeriformes; family Timaliidae; genus Illadopsis; species Illadopsis cleaveri. Next base: position 375,449 of record VXBB01006426.1, read on the forward strand.
ATTGCAAATACATTTTCATTTGTTATGTAAATTCCCAACTTCTTTTTTTTTTTTTAAGCACCAGAAGATATTGAAAAATTATTTCCAGAGGAATTTTCTTCTATAAAAAATTGAGTAAGTGAAAAAACCAGTAAACAACACCCCTGATTCTCAAAGAAATTGATGACTGTTCATGCAGACATCATATGTGGAACAGAAAAATCATTGTATTTCATAATATTCAAGAAACAATCCTCTTTCACTTTTTGGAATTCTTGGTGTATTTTTGGTGTGCAATAAACAGAGCACTAAGAAAAAAGAAACCCTTTTTTTGTAAAACTGATAGCCAAGCTTACTCTAAGGCTTTCTGAGTGCTCTGAAAAGTTTTGCAGATCAGGAGGGACTGTTTTGCTCAGTAGTCCTAATTTCTACCTGCTGATTTGAAGGGATCAGAACTATTTTGCTTTTATTCAAATTACATAGTTTAATGTAATATTTGGCTTCCCAAATAAGGATACTTCCCAAAAAGGATAATTTTTTTTCCTTGAGCTTAGAATTTTCTTTCATATGAGCAAACATTTTAGCAAGTATTTCCTTTAGGCAACCCATGTCAATGGGCACAATGCAAATGCATTTGCAAAGAGATTTCTCTGTGGGGAGGCAAGATTTATTCAATCCCATCTCTTAATTGGATCCTGAATTTTTTTGGGTTGAAAGAGACGTTTAAAGATCATCTTGTTGAATCCTCCTGCCATGATCAGGGGCATCTATCAATTTTCCAGGTTGCTCAGAACCCTGTCTAATTTGACTTTGAACACTTCCAGTGATGAGCCATCCATGTTTTCTATGTGTAACCTGTTCTAGTGTCTCACCACCCTCATTGTAAAAACAATTTTTCCTCAGATCCAAACTAAATCTTTCGTCTTCCAGTTTCAAATCCTTGTTCCTTGTCACTACAGGCCTTCGTAAAAAGTCTTTTTCCATTTTCCTGATAGATTCTTTTTTGAAAGATGGTTGGTCCAGGTGCTTTTTGCCTTATGGAAAGGTTCTTCTTTGACTGCAGGATTTTTTTTTTTCTCAGTTGTATTTACCTTTACTCTTTCTTTCAAGTTTTTATGGATAAACAGATGTTCTGGGGAAACATAATTCTTTCTAAGTATTCTCTTCTCCTGCAACTTCTCTCTACTTGAACACAACATCATCTCTCTGTAGCATAACAGTTATTTACAGGCTATGGCTTCGAATGAGGCATAATCAGGAGGAGCAGATGAGTGAGTGGTGAAGAAGCATAGATCATATTTTCATGCAAATATACTGCTAATAAGCTGAGGGAAGAGCCCTGTTCTTGAAAATAAACATGCTATTTGGTGGAATTAGCATCTAAATTAAACCTTTTTCTAATCTTTCTAGAAGGTTTTAATTTTATTTTTCCAGTTGTGCCCTGTTACATACAATTTAATTTATTACTGCAGCCTAAGTAGTGATGTATCTTTTTTTTTTTTTT
>VXBB01006426.1:377000-478612 GCA_013399915.1 Illadopsis cleaveri
TGCAAAATTCTATTAATTTTGACATATGAACCTGCCATCATAGGATTTTTAGGTAATTCAGGTTGAAAGGGACCATAGGAGATCTCTTATCCAACCTCCTGCTGAGACAGCTACAAGATCAGATCAGATTACTCATCTGATTTATTCATTCTGAGGACCAACAAGTATGGAGACCACACAGCCTTCCTTGGCAACCTGTTTGATTGATTTCACTGTTTGATTGTCCTTGAGGTTTTCCCTCGCGTTATATTTAGTCCAAAATGCTTGTTTCAATTTATGGCTGCTTCCTGCTTCCATCATGCACTGTTATGAGGAGCCTGCTTGTGTGTTGTTGATAAGGATGTCTGGAAAGATGCTCTTAAATCCTGCTTCAAGCCTTGTCTTCTGCAGGTTGGACAAGCCAGGTTCCTTCAACTTCTCCTCATAGGGAAAATGTTCCAGCCATGAACATCTCAGCTTGTCCTCCGCTGAACTCACTCCTGTTTATTGAAGTCTGGCGCTGATGGGCCCAAAAGTTTCTCACTATCTACAGCTCTTGATTTACAAAAACAATTCTGTACTCTTCTTTCAGTACTTTTGAGGCATGTAACTCAGAATTCAGCTACTTAAAGAACTAATCTTACAGGTATCACTGTGTAGACAAGGTTTTCATATTGGATGATAACTTAAGACATGAAAATCATAATTTTGCTGAGTTCTAATCCAAGCAGCAAATCCAATTCTGAGAGAGGAAAAAGCCCTAGGGAGTTTTTATCTATCAAGATAATACAACTGGGACATGATAATTGCTCTGTCCAGATGTATCTTGAGAAGAAATGCAATCTACTTTCATGACTTCATCAAGACAGTTGGCTGTTTTCTGATCCAGGATTTTTTTTTTCAGTTCAGTTAAAGAGGTTGGATCATATCAGTCCTTATCAAATCTAACTGAACACAGTTAGAAGGACTTGATTAAGACTTGAAATCTGCTATCCAGAAACTTATTTGCTGAACTGCCTAGAAAATAAGTTGAACAGGAAAACAGGAAAGTTTACTGGGTTTGTTTTTCTTTCTCCTCTGGTCCTTTTCTCCTACAGTTAGGGCTGATCATCCTGGGAGCTGTTGGAGCTGTGGGAGCATTGAGCAGAGTGCAGTGAGGCAGTTCAAAGAATGCCAGCCTCTGGGCATTTCTTGTATTGTGCATCCTACTTCCACTCCCTGGAACTTTTAAAGTCCTGTGCATGAGCAACTAGTTTTCTTTTTGTCCTTGTGTCTGGGACATTTTTTGAATGTGAATATCCCAAACTGATTAGAGCATGCTACAATAATGCTTAATTTCACTTAGTTTGTTGGTCTCAAACTTTTTAAATCTCTGTCCAAAATATCAGAAATGAAACAGCAAGTTGAATTTCTGCTTTGATTTTAAAAAGCCTCTAAAGAGATAGCAAGCTAGAAATCCCTGCTACTGCCTCGGGTGCTGTATTTCACCTTTGCTAATCAGACACACATGAAAGTCTTTCCAAACAGCCTTTGAACACAGAACTGAAGCAGCTGATGTATTCATTCTCCCCCATGAAAATGACCTTTTGCAAGGGCTGAGATATTTTCACGAGTGGATATTTTCCCAGTAAGGTGTTTCTTCTTTCAGTCTGTTTTTTTAGGTTTTGTTTGTTTTGGTTTGGTTTGGTTGTTGTTGGGTTTTGGGTTTATTTTTAATTATTTTTAAGGGCTAACATTTCATGTACTTTGAAGTTCAGGAGGAAATGAAAACAAGTTTTCAGTATCTCCTTAAATCCTTCAGAATCCTGGAGGTAAATAGTATCTAATGATCTTGCCTATTTAAACCTCTCCAGCCTCTTCTACAAGATAATGTTTAATTTATTTCAATATTTCCTTACAGCAAGGATGTGTTTGATTTCTTTTCTTTATGTTAACTCTCCCCTGGTGAAGGCAGAACTCAGTATTACTACAGGAAATTGTATTTTGCTCATTACAATCTGAGAAATGAACACACATCATTGCTTTAATTTGAAAGCAGTTTGCTGAATTGCCATGGTGGGAAGTAAAGTGTCACTGACAAAGCTTGTGTTTTTAACTTGTCCAGTATGGAACTGATGTTCTTCTGCTCCCAGGCCTTGGCTTCTGGCAGAGTTACTGAGTAAAGTCTTGTGTGTACCAGTAAACAGCATAGAACCATTTCTGATATTCTTCCATCCTGAGATGTGGTTTAGTTCAGTCAGATATCTCTGCGTGTGTCTGTGTAACTGAGCCATTTCAGTGTATTTCTGTAGGCATTTTGCTGTGTAAAATCAGTTCTGGAAAAAGTTCAAGGATATATAACACACTCAAGGCCATAACTAATCTGTAGAAGATCAAAAATAGTCATCACCTTTGTCAGTGAAAGCATTTCTTCTCTTTTCTTCATCTGACAGTAGGGGGAAACGTGTGGAAAGCTTCCAAAGAAGGTTTTCAAGTCCTAGAGGATCTTCCTTAGAAGTTGGTGGAGGCTTTTTCACCAAAATTGTATAGGCATTTTAGAAAACCATTTCTCGCTTATCATCGTCTGCACTGGGTTGACAGGACTGGAACAAACAGTAAGGTTTCATATATAGACTTGGTCAGATTCTTGTTCACAGCCATTAACTGAATACCAAAGGACTGATGCCAACTCCCACCAGCCTGAGCTGTCAAACATCAGTTCAGGCATATGAACTAAACCTCTGCTTTAACAGTAAGAGATGAACTTTGGAATGCAGAGTTCAGTATTGTAGAAATGCCATCCTTTCATTAAAAAAAACACAGTAATACTAGACGAGACATAATGTTATTCAGCTACCACAAGTCAGTCAGACTTTTGCACAGAAGGACAGGTTGTGATGTTGGAGGATTTGCCCCTCAGATATATTGCCAGAAGAATATTGACTTTTAGACAATTTTTCCTTGCTGTGTTCATAGGGCAAGTTTGATCAATGTATTGTAAGAAAGATAGTTTAAAATATTCATTTGGTTCAAATCAAGTGAGATGGCTGCTTTAAATGATGCTGCTTTATACAGCTTCCTGAACATTATTTTCCAGCCATAAACCTGTCATTCTTTTTAAGTGATAATTCTTATTTGTTCAAGAGCCAAGATCATAATTTGGTTAGGAAGTTATATTTGGATGTTTTGGTTTTGCTATAGAAAGTTAATGGGATTTATGCAAAAATTTCTTGATTGCTTCAATGCATATTCTCCCAGGGAAATAAACTTTGATCTTAATCGTAATGTTTAGATTTGTAATGCCCTTGGTGATACACATTTACATGAATTTTTCATTCATTGCTTTATAATTGGAAGTTTCATTGAGCATTCTATGAGTCTGCAAAGCATTCCTCTCAGGTGCCTCTTGCAAAGCTTACCTCCTCAATTGCATAGTTACTCAAAGGTTATCAATTTCTACCTGCAGCAAAGCAAAAAGAGAGTTACTAATATTTGCCTTATTTGTCTTTATTAATAAATCATATGTAGGAACTATAGGAACTACTAACCTTTTGGCTGGTAATTGCATGGTCTTACTGAAGTACAGCTACTGTGCTCCTAAGTCACATGTGACCTCTTAAATCCAGCGGTAGCAGAGATTCCCAAAAGCTGATCATGTGTGAGTATCCTATACAGTATCATGTAGGAAACAAATAGTGAATGGGAGCTACACTGTTCATGGCAGTTTTGGAATAATGTGTTTGCATCCCTGTCTTGTTTACCTTTTAGGTTTTATCAGCCAAGTTAGAAAAAGAGTGCTCTTTTAAAAGATCTTTAGAGCGAGATCTCAGTGCAGCTATTTTAAGATGTATTTAAGATGTATTTACACTCGACATTTGTTCCACCAGAATTCGAGGGAAACTCCAGTGTCTCTTTCCCTTCTCCCCTAAAGGAACTGTCTCTAAGGCATTTATTAGCCTCACTTGTTTTTTAATGAACCAATTCATCATCTCTTGATTTTCTTGCAGAGCTTGTGACAGTAACCAGTGAAGTGTAAATACATCTTAAATATACCTCCACTTGCAGTGAAGTGGCGTCAGAGCATGCAGTTTTGAGTGTTGAAATGTGCTCTCTTGTAGCATGAACTGGTAAAGAGCAGGGCTCTGTCCTTACCCTTCTCCTCACTGTCTTCAGCCTCTCTGCCTCTGCTAGGCAGGTTTTACACACACATAGTATCTTCTGTTTTCTGCTAGTGGCATTCAGGATATGCTTGTGCTGTGTGTTGGCTGGAATGACACCCAGCATTACAGGAACCTGCTTGGTCCCTGTCAGGAGAGAGGTCTTTTCCTTCCTGTTCAGTGTGGCCTCAGAACTTGTGCAGAAGGGCTTGGGACTCAAAGGGGCTAGAGCACAGCCTGTAGGAGGGTAAGGAAGGTCTGAGGGTGCAGGACTTGCTGGGGTGCTGATGGACTAGTGTGTAGAGCAAATGGTGTTCAGTGTGACAGAGCATCTTTTGCATACTCTGTATACAGAATAGTCCTTGGAAAAAATTATCCCTAGATGAACTACAGCACTAGAAGGAAACTGGTTCATCCAACCTAAAAATAGGGTCTAAGCACAGACTAATATACATAAAATGTACATGATCAGACTGGATCAGGGCATGGAATGAATTGAAGAAAGTGGCTGTGGCAAGGTTGTTGTACCTTTTATCTTCAAGGACATGGTGTCTGTGCCTCCAACAACAGATGAAAGAAATCCTTTTCTGTGTCTCAGTGGCTTAAATTTTGTGTTTAATTTCTGGGTTTGCTTTGTTTGTATTCCAGGCACTGCTTTTTGTGATGATGTGCCCTGCTGCAGTAGAGAACCCTTTTATATCTAGTATTTCCTTCCTGAGTGAGCTCTGTTCATTGATGTGGCAACTTGATTATCTATTTTTTTTATTTTTTTCCTGATAACCTCTTTAGGTTGCCAGGAGGCATTTGCTGTAATCCTTGGATTATATCTGTGACTGGTTTTTTGCTTCTCCAATTAATTAACATCCTTGCAAAGGCATGGGTTGAGGGTTTTTCCCTGCATCCATTCATGTGCCTGTATTATGTACAGGGCACCAGTTGCTGGCTGGCTTCAAGGAGACATCAGAAAGGTTTCTGAGAGTGTAGGTGAGCACCAGGTTGATCACAAGCCAGCAATGCGCCCATATGGGAGCAAAGGATAACAGCCTGCTGGGCTGTGTTAGGAAGAGCATTTCCACAGTTAAGGTGATCCTTGTCCTTCCACTCAGCAGTGCTGAGACACATCTGGAAATCTGGGTTGTGTTCTGGGTTTTCCAGTCTAGGAGACACAGATCTACAAAAGCAAGCCTTGTGAAGGACCATGAGAATGAGTGAGGGCTCAGTTCATGTCTCAAACATGGAAAGGCTGAGAGAATTTGCCTTGTTTAGTCTGGAGAAGAGAAGTTTTGTGAGGAGTGTCTTATCAATGTCCATAACTGTCTAATGAGGGTGTAAAAGCAATGGGGCAAAACTCTTTTTAGGGGTATCTGAAGCAATGGGCTGAAACTGAAGTACAAGAAATCCCATTTAAGCATAAGAAAAACCTTCCTGGACCTCTTTGTGCAAAGAAGACTATTTGAAAGTCATAGTTTGTTTGACAAACATTACAGAAAAAGTTGATTTTTGATACTGAGATCCAAAGGAGAGTTTTCAAATGTCAGAGCTGACTGAATACAACTTAACAGCTGTTTTTACATAAATTAGTATTTGTTATGGAGTCCAGACACACAACAGTCAGTCTCTTCTGAAGAAATCTGGCAGTGGAGAGTGCAAAGCAAGAAGATATTTAGGTTATCTCTTTCTTGCTTATCTTATTTGACAAGTACCTTGGAAAGGGGTGGTCAGATTCTGTTCACAGTAACTTACACTAACACTGTAAGTGGAGGAGAACTCCTCGGCCTATCTGAGAAGAGAAGTTGCCACTCTGTCTCCAGTCTAAGGAGTTTGCCTTCTGGCTCCATTTGTGCCTTCACATGGCTATCTCTGTCAGAGAAAACACACTGCAGTTAGGCCTGCTATGTGTAATTGTACCTGCTGAAATTGCCCAGCAAGAAGATGGAACTCACTCTACTCTGCCTGTACAGATTTACTTAGGGATTGGAAGCCGAGAGAGCTTTAGTGCTTTCACTAAAGCAGGAAAGTGAAGGCTTCACACTGGACAATGCAGCACGTCTTTATGTACAGTCCACCCTGCAAAATATTTAACACTCTTAAATCTTTAAGGAATAGAGACTGTCTGAAGTTGCAGAGTGTTCCTGGTAACTCTGGGATATTCCATACAATCAACAGGCCAAGGATTTCAGTTCTCACCTAAAACTTTCCTCACACCTCAGGTACATTTTCAAAACTTCTTAGTAGGAACTTGCCTGAAAAATTGTCTCTGCTACTAGTTCTAACTTGTGCATAAATCTCATGGGTGTTGCAGAAGATTAAGATTCTACCTAGTTGTTCATTTTCTCACATCTCTCTCCTGACAAACAAAGCTGGAGTAATAAGACCATAGAGCAGGTCAATTAGATGCTCTTTTCCATAAACAAAAAGCTGAAAAGCAAAGCACAGAGAGCTGGATCTGTTCAATGGACTAAACATGCATTGGAGTGATGCAGATGACAAAGCGCAGGAAGGTTAAGCTTTCTAAGCACTCCTGAAGATCAATTTGCCAGGCACCTGCTGTTTGCTTTCTATTTTATGGATCTAGGTCAGGAGGAAACTAATGGACATCTCACATGCTTAACATTTATTATTTTTTAGTCATTTTTGGTTCCTTTTATTGATGACTTTTACACACTGATCATGTTGAAAGCTGCCCTGAAGATATTTGCATTTGAATCAAAGTCTGGCTATTCAGGGAGAAAGCCAGGTCACGTATAAGTCAAGATATCCCCTCCCAATGAGACAGTTCCCTCACTGAAATAAGCCAATAGCCCATTCACTTGACACATTAAAATGACAAATAAATTGCCTGAGGCACAGTCTTATTACGTGAATTCAACTGAATGAAGACATAAATGGCTTTCCTTTATACCTACATTTGCCCTCAGGATGCTTTGATTTTCTTAAGCTATGAAGGTTGAAGTGATGATATTTATGTATCATTAGTTCAGAGGTAAAGGTGAGAACTTCCAGAAAGGTCCTCAGGCACAGTGTTAGAGTGTCAGTGTCACTGCCTAATTGGTGCTTTTCAGAGCTTTACAGATCGGTTGAACATGCACAGGAGACAGGCAAACAGACAGGGGGAAAAATGGCCTGAAAATCGACCTACATGAGTACAGCATTCTAGATGCCATTACAGAGCAAAACAGAATTGATGGGAAACTGGAAAATCAGCTACATCTGGGGAATCACACAACCTCCTTGCTTATGCCAGGAATCTACATTGTGGCACTTCTCTGCTATAAATATGAGGTAGATAGGAGCCCCAATTGGTAGTGTGCCAATGCCTGTAGAGGATCTATCTCTTGATAAGAACTCTTGACTTCCCTTCAAAGCATTGGCAAAAGCTGAGGTTTTTAAACTTATGTAAGGAGACAATTAGATCTTTTATATTTAGCTCATTCTCAAGGAGTACCTCTGGGATGTAGCAATGTCATTTCTTCTTATCTTCACTAGGATATGATAACTCTCTTTTGGTATGGATGAAACTAATTGTACAATTTTCCCATCATTCAGCAGACTGAAGACTGAAGAAAAACATTTTAAAATTCCTCCTGAAAACTCATGAAGAGAGAAATTCAGCACACCTAAACCCAGGCCTTTCTTTTCATATCTTTACCCCATTGATAAGAGAAGTTCCATGAGATATTTTAAGTATGTCTTAAAGTTCAAATAAATAATGTCAACTAGAGTGTTTAGGTAGGTAAATGTGTTGGGTTTAAGGGTATTCACATGGTCAATGAATGGAATTGCTCTGTGTGCTTTGCTGCATCTGAATCTGGAATTGGAGGGCATTGTGTCCAGGCTGGTTTTTGAACAGGAGTTTTACAAGGCTGGTCTGAGGTAATCTCAGCTGGACCAGATGAGTGTAAAGCTTCCCAACTGATCTCTGTCCTGCAGGCTCTATTTCAGTTCTGGCAGGACAGTGTACTACACAGGGAGTCTATACTAGTATTCTTTCTGCTTTTATTTTAATGTCAGGGGAAAAATTTCAAAGCATCAGGAGTTCTTTGAAGCAATGTTGATGTTTCGAAAGGATTATATTCTTTTTCTGTGTCAAGCATATTAACATTTCCATTTATGCTCTCTGTCAGTGGGGACATAGAAACACTTTTTAAACTAAGTTGCTGCTTGCTGTTGCAGAAGAGACAAGTACATTTTTACCTGCCATGGGGATTCTTTTTTCCATGTCATTTCTGCCAAAACTGGATAGAAGTCAAGCTAGAACTTGATTTCAATGTGCATCAGCTCCATTTTGAGTGCACACCTATCTCATTATTAACCCTTCTACTTCTCTGAATAGCAGATAATAGTATTATACTGTTTAATAAAACAGACCTAGATTTTAAATGGGAAATATATAGATTTCTGATACATAGTAGCTAATTGTTGTAGTAGTTAACTGATACAGATATGTCCCATAAGTTATCAAGTAATCCTAGTTAACAATATTCTACACAGCCCTGACTCATGAAACCTTGATAATTAAAGATCAGTCTTGACTACATGAGCACGTGGTAATGAATTTGTATTTTTGATTTGGACAGCCTATATCATGGCAATTGCATAATGCTAGCAAAGGGCATAATCAGAATTAAATATCTTTAGGTAATATTAAGAGTTCTGCCATAAGCTTTATAAATTGCCCTTCAAGGGAAAATGTGACCTTTGTGGAAAACAAGCTGTTTGATCTTTTACAGTCAAACAAAACCACCAAGGAAGGGAGTTGAGCGGGTTTACAGAAAATAAAGAGTGAAGATAAGTATAGCTTAGTTGACACTTTCTAAAGCTAAAAAGAGTGATGGTTGAGGAATAAGAGTGATTTGAAAATATCTGAATTCTTCTGGAGTGCCTTGGCTTGCACATGTTTACTCCCAGCTTGAAGGTGGCACCTTCTTCAGGCAGAAACAGAAGTCACGTTTATTGCCGTCCTGTGCGCAGATGGCTCTGTGTCCTGGGCTGGCTTTGAACCTGTCAAAAGGGATAAGGGTCATTTCATTTGAAAAAGTACACCAGGTGAGATACCACTGTATTGTTTCTTCTGGCCTATCTCATTATTTAAGCTTTATAGCAAGGCAGTATTTTAGCTGTTATATTACTATTATTGACCATATTTGGGATTTTATGTAGCACATACTTATGTGGTGCTTTAACAAAAATACTACTTTGTAGATTTACAGAGGGGATTAGAATCAAGAGATGATAACAAGACACAAGTTACGTATTCTGTGTGGACAGTGTGTCAAAGCATGCCACATAAATCTTTGGTAAAAATAGGTGCTGGAGCTCCTTTGCCTGTATTGCAGAGGGCAAGCAGTTTGCAGAGATTAATTGCAGAGGCAGGCAGCTGTTTATGCTTGAGCTGCTTCACACTTCAGCAGGTCCAAGCAGCTCCTGGGATTTATTCTAGTAGCCTGAAGTTCCCTGGCTGCTTCTGAAAAGTGAGATTTGATGAACTCTCGAGAGGAAGAATGAAATTAAAACCATTCTGATCCTTCCCTGGGCTACTCATTTCTCACGGTCTCAAATCTTTGCATAGATTATGATCCTGTTTTCCAGTGTTTTTTCTGATGCCATTCTCAGAGACTGTACAAACATGAACCCTCCAGCAGACCAGCTGGAGCTGTTGGTGTAGCTGGAGCATTCGGTGGAGTCTGCAAATGAGGACCTTGCTTTTCAAAAGTAGTTTTGATAGATTTAGCCTTTTAAAGCTGTGTACCTGCTGCTGTGCTGTCTTCTACCACATAGGTGCTGTGCTGCTGCAGGTGCTGGGTTGGTGTCATCAGTTGGTAGCTTCATATATCCTGGCATGACTCACTGGGCATCTGTAGACATGGCACTCCCAGAATCAGCAAGTGGAGGCAGTATCACAACCTTGCCTGGTGTGGGAAGGGAAAGCACAGATTCATAAATGACAGGGGTGTGCTCAGTTCCTTCAGTTTGTGGGGAAGTACTTGCTGGGAAAGAATTGCCTAGAGAGTTTTAAGAGTTTTGCCTTTCTGGGCTGAAAGCAAGACTTTTTCTTTGAATAATATATGACTGGTAATTCAGTCTTTCAGAAGGCAGTTTAGTGAATACTTCTTGTCCACTCAAGAAGGTACAGCATTGTAGTCAACTCAGGTCTTTCGCTAAGTTGTTACAAGGATTTATTTTCTGCTAAGGAGAAAACATCCTGAACAAAGAACAATAAAAAATCACTGAAAACTGGCAAGCTATATGCATGTTATGAGTCTTGAATAGAAAAATTTCTTCATCATATTTTAATAAAATATATATTGTTTCCCACAGTGTGTTATAATATCTCCTCTTGTTATGGAAGGAAAGCTGTTACAGGGATGCATTCTGAATAATGGTCTTAATATTGGAATAGAAACAGTCACTGTTTTCTTACTCTTGTTTTGAATGTGTATTTAAATAAAGCTGAAGTTCATTTTTCTCAGTTAAATTATTTTTTATTCTTATTAAGAGACTGATTCTGTGGAGACCCATGTTCCTGCATATTCTTTAGCAGTTGCAACAGTGATGCTTTGACCACATTAGGAGCACTCCTCCCTGCCTAGCAGGATCAAGTCCTTTACTTTTGAAGACTTTTTTTTCTTTTCTTTTTTTTTCATTTCGTTTGACTTCAAGGGTAGCTTAGAAGTTTAGAAAGGCTTTGGCTGATTCTGTACAGGACATGGGGATAAGAGTCTGTGTGGAATCAGGAGGAAAACAGAAGAGAAATGAAGTCCTGGAAATTGGAGATGCCTTCTCTTAAAATCCAATTATCTGCTAGGAAACAAGAAACAAGAGGAGAATAATTGAATGGGACAATACAGAAAGTCTATCTTTGTAGTGCATTGAGCAGGACATGTTTCAGCTGTCTGGCTGTTACATGAGCATCATTATTTATCTGTTGGCAGCTTGCTTCTGACATTATCACTAAATTGGTCCCATGGTCTGTTGTCCATCATCTACAATAATTCAAAGATGTGGCATCTCCTACTTGGTCTCTTTAACTTCAAGAGCACAACAAACCAAACAACTGTACCTTGTCTTGCAAAATAACTCAACTCCCAGAAATTAAACATGTGTTTGCAAAAGCTGTTTAATCATTTATTTTTTGCCTCAGAACAAAACACCTCTCAAATGACTTGCTTATAACTGTCAATTTTATTTATGACAGCAAGGTCATGGGTGAAAAGGAATGAGTATCTCAATGCTAGTCTGCCTTCGTGAAGGGTGTTTTGAGCAAGGAGTTCAGTGAGTCTGAGTCCTAGTGCATGGGTCACTGTGAGAAAGTGGCATGAAAATGGTGAAATCACCCAGTCGGTCAGCAGCACTCAGCTCACAGAGCTCTGCACTAAGTCACAGTCAAGCTTTGGTCTTACTACCTCCCTAAAAGTTGTTTTTTGGATTTTTTTTTTTTTTTTTTTTTTTGGTCTCATCATGTTTGTCAAACAGCTACCGGGTACATCTGCTATGATTTAGACTGACAGCAGTCTTTTAGTGTGTGTTAAATGGTAGAAAAATGGGAACAGCGTGGAAAGATGCAGGAAAAGGTTCTCTTTGAAAGCTGGAAGGATCAGGAACAAAAAGATTTGGATTTTACAAGGCCAGTCTTTAATAAGGATTACAGATTTTTCATGCCTGAGATACAGCACACTGAATACATTAGTGCAGCTGCCAGGGCTCTAGAAGCAGCAGCACAGTCATGTCATGGTGCAGATTATGGCTCATCAGCCCTGCTGGTGGATGCAGATATGCTGAGGTACCTCCACCATGCTGACAGGGCTGAGTACAAGCATGTTCTCAGTGCTGCAGATGGCTCTGTTAGCCCAGTAACAGTTCTTGGAGCCCTGAGACTTGTAAAGCACGAGAGCAGGCAGGTCAGAAAGGTTTATTAACTGACGTGCAGAGCGGTGCCAGCCCATGAAGAGGGCTAATAATGCTGCTGAGCCTGAGCTAAGTGGTCTGTTCAGCTCATGGTTAGTGTGCAGTGCAGAGAGCTGGCTGTGGCTGTCCCAGCACAGTCTCACTGAGCTCTCTGTACCCACCCACGGGCTGTGGCTCCTTGGAGCTGTGCAGGGTTCTGCAGCACGGGGCAGGCGCAGAGGTGCGCAGGATGGTACCAGCTGTCTGGCTTCCAGGATGTGAGGAGGCATTGGAAAATCAGGGCAGATGTCCCCCTAACATGGTGTCCTGCTCCTACAGCAGCTACTCCCAGCTGGTCCAGGAGGTTTGGGAGGTGCAGAACAGGGTCTGTGTTTGGTGACTCATCCTTGTGAAACTCCATCAACTGAACCTGTAGAGAAGACATGATGATCTGTATTTACTGTAGACCTAATTTGGATAGCTTATTCACAAAGAAAAGCAGACTTTGAGGCCAGAATTTGAGCTACCACCTCTGCCCCAAATCTGCTTAGGGAGAAAAGCAAGTATAAGCTTCTATTTTCTGCCCCGTTGCCCCAGCTCCTTAGATATTGCAAGTGCCTGGGTATTTCAGAAATGAATTTTCTGTGTTTTGCAAAATTTACATCAAAATATACTGCACAAAACTTTATTTTATTGTCGTAGATTCAGAACAGCCACTTGTTTATATAGATACTAAAATGTGACATTTAAATGTGAAAGAAAATATCACTGCATAGTATGGTTGGCACTGCTGAATTTTTAATAGGATAATACATAAGGCTATTGCTGTCATCTCACTGCTGATGACTGGAAAATGGAGGGATGGGAATTGTCAAAATTTCCTGTGATATGGTTATTTTCATTGAACTTTTGTGCATGTTCTGACCTGTGCTCCAGATGCATGTACCTGTCTAATCCAAACAATAAAGAAGATTTGGAGTAATATGATACTGGCAGTGGTGGGGGGAGGGACTAAAATCAAGTGGGTATACTTGTTCAGTAAATAAAGAACATTTAAGGATGGAACATAAAGTAGTTGACCAAAAAACTGGTAACAAATCTTCAGTCTGAGAATAGATTTAGCATAAATAGTACATAAATCTTTGCACTATTAGTGCATGTTTTTGGAAATACATATTATCAAAGGAAGCACCATGAGCCTTGAATTGATTTGATGACACACAAGTTTCCTGTTCCCTTCTCTGTTTAATTTAATGGATTTAACTGTAAAGCATAGTTTTGCTTTGAAGAGTGCTTTAAAACAAAATCTAGTGAGCAGCATTTAGCTAATCTGAAGTATGCAGTTCTGAATAAAAGTAATCCATTTCTTAACAGGATTTGACTTTTTAGAATACATCTTTGGTATACTTGTTAATACAGATTCTGATGTGCCCAAGGATTAAGTTAAGTGTTAAGTATGCATTATAAAGGTCATAAAGAAAAGTGCTAAGGGTAGGGTTACAAACCCCTCAATCTGCAGGTGATTACCTAAATTTTTATGGACAAAGTTTGTCTCTCTCCATTTTGATCTGATGGTGTGGAAAGTGAAGAATAATTTAGTCGCTGACCACAATGAGCAGTGCTCAGCCCAGCACTTTGGAGAGCTGTTTGGGAAGTGTAGAAAAAGGACCCACAGTGGCTCCAGAGCTCTAGAAAACAAACTCTTTCTCTTTTGCAGAATAACCAGTCACTATCACAGCAGCATTTAGGATTTTAGGTGTTTCTCTCATTTTTCTTCTTTTAAAATAAGTGAAATTGAAGAGCAGCACAGGGAGAACCACAGGATACATGGTGGTCTTCTGTTCTAAGAATATAAATTGTCATTTGCTTACATAAATGCAAGTAATAAATATGCACTACCTTTCCACGTTTAATAAAACACTCTCTTATTTTGGTGAACCCCCAGTGACACGTTACTGGGCAATGAAATCATGCATTTTAAAACCTCTTGGGTGAGTAAGTCTGCAAAATATGGCACTCAGTCTTTATGCGTAATCTCAAATCATCAAAGATAAAATGATTTCATGAAGGACAGAAAAACAGTTGGGGTTTGCTGCTGTATTTACATCTCCATTTGGAATACAAATGATGCTGAAGAGTGTGTTTGCTCAGTTCTTTATGGAGCTGCCAACCGTGAGCTCCTATCGGGCCAAGCAGCAGTTGACTCATCTGACCCTGGAGGAAAAATTGTTTAAAGCGCCATGTACTTGTAATGCTCAGTCAGGGATTACTTCTGTGCCAGCTCTTGGCTTGCTTATCAAAGGTGGAGATGCTGGAATCTTTCTTTTGGTAGATTTTCTTCTTAGATCCTTGGATCCCATTGACAGAAGGAACAAGACTGCTATAGAAAGGGGAAACTGAAAAGGGCATTTTTGATTTTGGGATGCATGCCTACATAATTTGATATTTTTATTGAAGGGACAGCATATGTAAGTCAGGTGGAGAGAGAGAAAACTGTTGGAATGATATCAGAAAAAATAAGATTTAATAAACTCTGAAATATTATTTTGTAAAACCTTAGTACAAACTAACAGGGCAGTATTTATATAGATATCTCATTGCAAACACAGGGACAATCAGGCTGACTTTCATGGCGAGCATAGTTTTAATTTTTCTCCTTGACAGTCAGATAATTCATTCTGGTATGTAAAATGGGGGAACAACTCTTGGGGTGATTAGAAGATTGGGCTACATAGTAAAAATCGTTATAATGTGACAACATGAATATACATCTGTAATTCCACATAGAGGCATATGGACATTATGAAGGGAGAATTTAAAAATGCTGGATTTTTAAAAAACAGTCTTTAGTAAAGTCTGGAAGTCCTGGGTGGGGAAATAGGTGCAGGTAGGAAAATGCCTGGCTACACTGTCTACAAATGTTTAAGCTCAGGCTGAAAAGGAGGTTGGTGGGAATGGCACATATTTTAATGCTCGTAGGGGAGAAAATTCCCTGTGTTAAAATTAGTAGCCTTAACTTGCAGGTTGTTGAGTATATTTGGAAATATAAGCAAGGGCAGTGTGGGCCTGGAGGTTTTCCATGCGTGCATTTTTGGATATGTTAAAAGGAAGGTCAGGACTTTCCTCATACAGCAAAAATTCTCTGATGTACAGCTTGATAGCCCACTCTGGAACCACAGCATAGTGGCTAGGGCAGCCAGCTGAATTATTTCATTTGAATTGATTTTCTAACTTGTCTCTATTCCTAGAGCTCTTAAAAGAGAAATTGTGATTTTCTATGGATAAATTTTCTGCTATTCACATAAATTCACAAAATTACTTTTGAACATTTTTGTCAATTCACATTTGGATAATAGCAATTGTAACTCATATTGCTTGATAGCCCCTTGCTGGGAGATTTGTGGAATCTGTAAGCAGGGGATAGCTGAAAGTGGTAAGTGTGATAGCAGTAGTTCATTCTTACTTGGAATGATATGGTGATGGCATTCCTGCTAAAATGTGGGCATTCTTATTGCTCCACTCAGTACTCCTTTTGAATAAATTCTACCTTAATGCAATATCTGCACAAAAGAGGACCTCAAATGTGCAAACAGAGCTGTGTTCTCTTTTGATCCCATGAAGCTACTCTTCATGTCTGCAGTTGTGGCATAATTCTGAACCACTTGGCAACGAACCCGTTCTTCAGTCTTCTATTGCTGGTGTTTCTGAGCAGCTGTGTGTTGGCTGCAAAGGACAAGTGTGTACACTCCTCTTTACAACCAACACACAGTTTTGCTTAAGCAATGAGGCATTTGTCTGCTTAGTATTTGAACACTGCTGGCAGCCTAAGGAATCTTTATTCTGTGTGTTCCTATGCATCTGCTTGGAGGGATATGTAACACCTCATGAGTGCTGATGTTGCCTCACAGTAACGGATTTCCTGTAGTCTTATATGTCTTGCAGTGGTACCAAAGACAAAGTTCTTAGGTTCACTTTTCATAATTTTTTTTCCCCGTTAAATCTTGCAGTAGAATATCTCTGAAATCTGCTGTGGTGGAAATCTGAAAGTGGTGGGATTTTTCATTGCAGCTGAATTTTGTAACATTTTTGCTGCTCTTGTGTATTTTTCACTGGCATCAATGACATTTCATCCTGTTCTATAGGGTTGCTATTCCACTGCAAATACTTTAAGGTAGTTAAAGTTTAAGGAGGTTGAGTTTGTTTGTCTGTCAGAACTTCATGATGAATCTGATTTGATTTATTTTTCTGTTTTAATTTGGGGATATGGACAAAAGGCTTTACTATACCTTGTTAAGATAAAATGTCTNTTCCACTGCAAATACTTTAAGACTGGAGGTTGAGTTTGTTTGTCTGTCAGAACTTCATGATGAATCTGATTTGATTTTATTTTTCTGTTTTAATTTGGGGATATGGACAAAAGGCTTTACTATACCTTGTTAAGGTAAAATGTCTCTTATCACTGGTGGTAACAGTTTTTATGCTATATGTATGGCAGATAGGATGAGGACTCTATGCTTAATGAGAGAACTAAAATTCAGCTTCTCTGAGTATTTGAAAGCTGTTTTGGTATTTGTGGTTTCTTCTAACTGTGTGTGAACCAATAAAAATGAACAGTTGAGTTTGTTGATGTCCATTCCAGGACAAACGGGTTCCATGTATGATGAATCTATGCAGTTACTGTCACCTAATGAATTCAAATGTGCAGCATTCACAGAGAATTTCAAGCATCACCAGCTCTAATTGCCTTCTTAATCTTATTAATTATCTCCTTTTCTAACTTTTGTTTAGAGTCAGCATAAAAATATTCTTCCTGCTGAAATAACTTCATAGGCAAAGTTCAAGTGAGCAATTAGTGATTGCATCTGGTTTTGAGTTATTTTCCCAGCTTGTGGTAGTTCAGTTAATAACCTTTTAAAATTCTCATTTATATCCCTAGGCAGCTGTAGGCCTGTTTCCCAAATCTACTGCAATGTTCGAAGTGCTCGTCTTTCTGGGACCATCTGCTTCTCTTCTCCAAAGACCATAAAATCCTTAGCAACCCTTTGAATGAACCTCATACTTCCTAACATGCAGGAGTAGATGGAACACATAAACAGAAAAACTATGGGAAGATTTTTTTTCTTATATTAAAGCTGTTTCACATTCAATGACCATTACAAAAATAGATTTTATGCCTGAAAGCACCTTAGTGAACCATTATGTATATCTGCAGTGCACATAAAATTCCATTCCAGGAATACCAGCAAATTTCTTAAAATGAGCATTTCATCCTGAAGTATCATAATCCTGATTCTTTCACTCACCAAAGATACATAGATACCTAAACAGCATTGACTCTACATATTTGTTAAATTATTCCATGGACAAATCTAGGGAATTATTCAAAATAACTCTCTTTGTTCCAGTATCCCCCTGCTAACTCTTGGATATAAATCCTTGTTGCATGCCACTTGCCTAAATGCTGAGGATTTCCCTAGATGTTGGCTACATACTGGTATTATCCATCATAGCATTCTGATTTATATAATTTTGAAGCTGCAAGTATGATAAATCAAAACAATATTTGAATACACTAAAATAAACTTATGAAATAGAAATCCAATTGTTGGCTAAAAGAAATTAGGTAGCTACTTAGGCCTTTGAAAAGAGTGTTATTTTTGCAAACACACATACACAAAAAATTTGGTTTTCTAAGGGTTTTCACTGTGCACTACAATTTTAGTATGAGTTTCAGGTCAAGGGAGTTAACTGTGAACTGTCTGTTTAACTGAAGTATTTGAAATACTTGGGTTGCCCAGGTTTTTGCCTCTGTGTTCCAGAAAGCTGATAAGCACCTGTTTTCCCTGAGGTGGTCAGTTAGCCACACAAGCTATGTCTGTACAAATAGACTTACTCAACATTTTCTGCTTCTAAAAATATGCTGCCTCTTCTATCACTATCTTCAATTCTTTTAGGATAAATGAGCTTTAAGATCAGCTGTTTGGGTTTGGGGATTTTTTTTCTGCTCCTGGAGATTATCAAACTTTAGCTATGTGCTCACGAAGTTGTGCCAATAGTTTCCCCTCTCTCTCTGGGAAGTAACTCTTCCTGAAAACTGTTTCTGCACAGCATTTCCTATTCTTAAGATTCCAGTTAACTTCAGATGGTAGAATCATATAATTATATGGTTTTCTCTTGTCACTTCTTGTCTAAATCCACCATGAATATGTAGAAGAATAAAGAACACATTCCTCTTGACTTTATTATAAATCCATCTGATGATTATTTCCTGCCAGCACCTCCCTTTACCTGTGCTAAGCCCATGAAACCCAAGGGTGGGATACGTATTTGCATTCTTTGCACATTTATTTGTCTGGGGTACCAAGTGCTAGGCACCCAAGCTGCAGAGAAGGCTGATATCCCCAAGCTCTCCAGCTTCATTTGTGCTTCCCCAATGGAGCTAACACAGGTAATACAGGTGGGTTTGATCCAAACTCTTACCTGAATGGACTTTTCCCTCTTCATTGATTATGCAGGGAAACTAAGGAGACTAGAACCCTAACTCAGTCCCAGACAGTGCAGTTATTTCTCTTATACAACTAATGTGGAACATGATGGAAACACTCACACCTCTGTCTGTGCTTTTTAACTCAGAGATATGTTTGCAGTCTCTGTAGACATTCCCAGGGTGGCCCAAAACTGGCCATTCCAGCAGTCTGAATCCTGACCTTGGCAACGCATCCTGAATTGGAATGTCCTTTGTCACTGGCTGACTTGGGGACACTTTCCTCTTTTTATGTGGCTATTTGAAGCTGCAAAGCAGGTAGTTTAGATCAATCATAACTCAAATGCTATTGGTCATTTAATCACAGACTTTTACTACCGCTGGTTTCTTGCATAAACTCTGTTTATATACTTCATGCCATGTTTNACAACATGGAAGTATATAAACAGGGTTGTTCAGTTTTTAACTTATGGCTGGTTTGCTCCTGCAGCATCACCTAAGAACATATTCTTACAAGTTCTACTGATCAGTTGTATTACCAGAGGTCAGTTACCTGGTCGATGTCCTGGCTCAGGTCCATAGCTCCATATGTTAAGGCACTGCTTCTCAGAAAAGCTCTGCTTCCCAGTCAGGACTGTAGCCAGATCCTTTGTATTGCAATGTCCATCTCAGACTGCACTCTCTGTGGTGAGCCTTGCACAGGCGTGCTTTGGACTGGACATGCATTTCCACCGATGATATAATTTGGCTTTGAATTTGTGCAAACAGCCATTTGTACTTCCTGTTCCTCTGCCTTTCATTTCCCTGCTCAGTCAGGTGTGAGATTGCTACATACCTCTCAGGGAGTCTGCTTTTATTTTAGTAACAGCCTACATTTCCTTATCATGAGCACTCTGTATGTGGCACAACTCAGAAATAGCTCTTCCACTGGAAAAAGACTTGTAGCTTTGCTACAACTTACAGATAAAACAGTGACATCGATGATTGGAGGAGCTGCTTCAAGCACAAGCTGACAAGGCTGTTTCTGTAGTTCATAGCAATCCTTCCATTGTCAGCCAGTGTGACCCTAATCTTTCATTCTCTGCAATCTTTCAGTTTTGGGAGAAGCATTGTCTTATTAAAATAATTAAACAATAATGTATCCTAAGAACAGGATAAAGAACTCCTTGGACCTCACCACATGTCTTAAAGCTCTGCCATGCTCCCCACTTCACACTTGCTGCCCTCTCAGAAACTTCCCTGAGTCTGTGGTTTGTGTCCCTTGTGTTGTAAGTGGGATTTGCCTCCTACCTCTCACTTCTGTTCTTGATCCTTTTGCCCTTTATCTAATGGTAGAGTAATTTTAGGAAGAGAGGTTGGTTTTTCCAAATACAGCCTTGATGGTCAGTATCCCTTAACCTAACTAATTTGCTCAATGGATTTGTTAAAAAATGCTAATGTACCTAAGGAGATGCTTTTTGGAGGCTTCCCTAAGCAGTTACAAGAATTTGCAAGTACCTCATTTTAAGAGGCATTCACTCTACCTTTATCTTATGGGCCTTGCAGGTTTCCCAGATCAGAGATGACAGCCCTGGTATTTGCCATGCATTTTCCAGTCATCTCCTTTCTGCTTATTCTTATTTGGCAGCCCAGGGGGTTAACATAGTTGTCCATGTTCATTTGGGAGAGAAGAGACTTGGTAAAATAGCAACCCTAGTGCTAAACACCTCCCTGTGTTTTCAATTATATTTTTTGTCTAATAATGAAAAACCTGGAATTATTGTAAAGTAGACTTTGCACTTTTTTGCCTGCTCACCAGACAAGAGAGAAATAAAGACCTGTAAATGTCTTCATCTCTTGATCGTTCTCTGTGAATTGATATCCTGTTTCAAGAGACTGAGGAGTTTTGCACTCTAGGCTGCTAACATGCCATTTCATTCATGAAAATGAATGCCCAGAGACAGAGGCATGTCCTCTGGAATCAGCCCACTCTGATGAACAGCACACATTTCCATAACAGAATAGGCAGTGTGGGAGCCTTGGGAGGGAGATGTGACTTGAAACAAAGTCACATTTTTCCCTGTCTTCTATTTCAGGTCTGACATAACTCTGCTTTTCAAAAATAGGCTTACTCATTTCTTTGATTTATCTGTGTTATTCTAGATCTTGTTTGTGGTTCCTTATGCAAAATTCATCACTGTTGCTAAATTTGTGGCTCTTACGTTTGCATTTCATTTTTGATCAAATGCTTTTTTTGCATCAGTCATAGAAAATATCTCAAAGGGCAGAATTAATATTTCATTAGTATGTTTAACTACAGCTAACATTAGTGATCAGGAAAGTATTTTTTGATAGGAACTGTTTAATTATGGTCAGTCTGGTCTTTATCCAAAGCCTGTTGAGTGGAAAACGCCCAAGGATTTCAGCTCAGACTTTTATGAGAACATTTCTATGTGTGTGGCAGGCAAGCCTCTTTTAGCCCATAATGTCTCTCTCTCATGGCAGATTAGAATATACACACTTTCAGGGAGAAAGGGAAGGTTGGATTAAGAAAAAAAAAAATGAGACCAAACCCATGCTGATTTTATATAATATTTGCAATGAAACAAAAAAAAGGTACTAGTTGTCTTCCTCAACATACTGTTAGATTTAAAACAGTATCACCTAGGTAGGTTTGTAATTTTGATAAAGAGAAATAACGGATTTCAACCAGACTGAATTTATTTGAAAACTAGGGGTTTTTCAGATGTCTTCTACAGCACTCATATTCATTTCTGGAGAGTGTGAAAATCAACCAAGACATACGTTAAAACTTTAACCACCTGTGCTATAGGTTACATTGCTCTACAGAAATCTCAATTTTTCTTTGAAATGAGTATGATTTGCTAAGGTAGCTGGCTGGGAAGCTCCAAGGACAAAGTGATCTCCAGAATCTAATGCAGAAAATGGGAATCATAGGGATGATCCTGAATGGAGAGCAGATGTGAGAAGGCAGAAAAGTAGAAAGGTAGCTCTTGATTAAAAAAAAAACAAACAAAGAGACCCTTACTTAGGTAAAAGTGGTCTGAACTTTGAGGGACAAAGCTCAGATGAACAAAGAAGCAGTAGCTGATGAAGGAAACCCAACCAAAATGGACTTGGCCTCTAAAGGTGCAGTTGTTTTAGTATTTATTAGTATTTTTCAGGCTCATGGTATGATTTTTTCCCTAATGATTAATAAAAATGATCTTAAATTTCTCAGCTGAATATTGAAAATCTTCCAGCTGCGGACACACTCAAAGCTCAATAGGAATGATTTTGGACAGATGGTGGTTGGAAAGTCTTATAATGATGAAGCATTTTCAATTCAGTAGGTTTCTTGATAGAGCACATTTTTTACCCTTAAATATTCATTGTCATTGGAGACCTTACTCTCTTCCAGTGATCACGTGGGGGTCTGCTTCAGAATATACCTTTTCACTGTGGTCCTTATAATAAGAAGCCCTCTGCTCATTACTGCAAAAGTCTTTTCATGGAGCAATTAGCCCTGGCTAGACATGTATATCCTGCAAATAAATATGTGTTCTTACCTGGAGTCCTCTTGATTTAAGAAGATCAGCATGAGCAGCAGGGTTAGGTACTTGAAGAATGAACTTGTTCCATATTTTAAGTTTTAATCTTCTTCCTTCAGCCAAAAATCTTTTCAGTTTTAAGCTGTGCTGGCATGGTTTTTGATGCAAAGAATCTTCAGAAATGTGGACATCAAAAGGAAAAGCAAACCAAAATATAACATACAAATACTATAGTCTTTCTTGATTCACATTTTGAAATCTTCTATATTTTGCAATTTTAAAAAATCCCAACCAAAGGCAACTCTGAAGAGTTTCTGAAGAACTTTCCTGACTAATAGTGCCCAAATTTGTCTTTACTGTCTAGCAGGCATCAGTGCTGCCCAAAGATTCCTTGAGTGTCAAGAAAGAAAATGTCAACTTACAAAAAAAATTAAAAATGTTTAAAAATCCTTCATCAGAAAAACCAAACTCCCACTCAGAAGAGCATGGCTAATTTTACAGAAAGTAAAAAAACCAGGAATCAGTTTCTCTGAACTAGAATTGCTATACAAAAAAAGTGTCCTTTCTCAGGGATTTTCCTTTCCTATTAAAGACACTGGCAGTTTGTCTCCCTGTGAATACATTAGCCCTCGTGTTCCTGTGCCTCCCTTTCTTATTTTGGTGTGCAGTGAAGCTGGTGGCAGTACAGCCTGGAACTCGTCCCACGGTGACTGTGCATGGATGGCAGCAGAGTCAAGCACACTCTTTCCCCACACACGCAAACGATACAGGCTCATCTTGGTGACTCACTCAACAAGAGATACTACCAGCTCATCTCAGTCATGGAAGATTGTAATTATGCTAAAATTGATTAAACCAGGCTCTGGAGAAACTCCTCTGGTCCTAGAAAATCAGCTAAACTGCATGAGGGGCTTTGGTTGAATAGTGTTCCTTGTGGGATGTCTTAGCTCCTCTAGCCTTGGAGTACTTGGAGCATCTGGCTCATGTACTCAAGAAACAGCTTCCATGTTTCTCCCATAAGGATCTTCATAGAGGTCTTATGTAGGTCTCATTGAGGTCTCTTTTGACCCAGTTCATACATGCTGTTGCTGACAGAAGAATACCAGATTTATCTGAACTATAGGTGCAGCCAGGATGGAAGGAGCCACTGCTGTGTGTCATATCATAGTTTTCTCTAAGGAAGGAAGTTTGTCATCTATGTCACTGCTGTGTGTCATTTGTGTTCAAAATATATTTTATAATATGCTGAGATAGGTGTATTTCTGAGGGTTTTCTTCCCATTAGCTCCGGTGGGGGTTTTCGTGTTAGAAGAGATCTCCATAGAACTGACTCTGAAGCACTTTAGGCATCAATTAACAAGCAACTATTAATTTTCTATCAAGGCTCTTGCTATGATATTATCCTATCATTTTTTGGACTGGCCGTATAATTGATTATGTCCCCCTTTGCCTTCATTAAGTGCAATCTTTCCAGAAAATCTGTTAGATAGGAGACATTATCGTTGGGAAATACTTGAAGATTTTATTTAGTACAGTCAAAAGTGTCAAAACAGCTAATTGAACGCTTTCATCTCCATGAGTAATGAAAGATTAGATTATTGCAAAAATATGTCACAGGAATCTACAAATTTTTAATGAAAAATAGCAACCTCATTAAATCTGAAGGCAGTTAAATGCTACTGTGGGAAGTTTCTCACTGCAAAGACCTCTGCAAATCCATAAGGAGAGCACAACCACTGTACATTTTGGTGTCTTTAAATCATACAGACTGTTCCTAGGTAAATTCCTCAGGGACCTGGGACCTGAGCCTGTTTGTCTGCAGGTATCCAAGTGGGTTTGTGGTAGGAACAAAGAATCAGCTGGAGAGTAGAAGGTTTTATCCAGGAAAGACAATTCAGTGCATGTCAGTGGTAGTGCAATGGTAGTAAGTGCTGTTTAAGAGGTAGCATCTACTCTGCTGTTCTACATTTATGTGTCCCTAGTATTTCTTTCTTCAGGCCCACAAGGCGTATTGAAACTCAAATCAGACTCTGGCTGTTATAGGCATTCCTTGGAGAAACTGTGCACTAGTTACAAATCTGTGGTGCATTGGCAGCTGTGTAAGCAAGGAAAAAATCAGCCTTGCAAGCAAGCTCAATTATTTCATGCTGTCTGGAAATCTGTCCCCTTACTACTAGTAGTAAATCTCATCACCTTACTCTAATACACTGCTGAGCTCTTCTCTCTTTCATGTTCCTCTTTGTCTTCATTTTGCTAACTCTTTCCCTTTGTTTCCTTTCCTCTCTCCTCTCTGTGATGCCCAAAATTTGTAAACCATAGGTGCTTCTTTCCTAGAAACATATCTCTGCCGTCTTTTCTTCTTTTCCTAGTGTGTCCTGATAAAATGCTGAAGAACATTTATTTTTGTATCAGACTGAGTTTACATCCTTTGCCACCAAGTGACAGAACAATGAGGGGTATTATCTTCCTGGTTTATATGGGAAAAACTGATGTAGATTGTAATATTCTTTAGCTAAGTTCAGCTCTCATGAGAACGAGTGTTTGTTTTTGGAGGCAGAAGATGGTTTAGAATTTCAAAGAGAGAAGGGGACTAGAGTAGATAGTGCTATGTGTTCTCCTTCCAGACTGACAGAGAACACATAATTCATGCAGAATCTGTAGAAATACAGTGGAAATTTTGAGCTTTTCAAAGAAATGCGCCCATACATGTGAACCAAGAAGAAAATCTATGGCATAAGCCTATTTTCTCTGTTTAGCTGCTGCCTTAGTCTGTGATCCTAAGCAATGCCTGAATAGAACAATTTCCCATGGCAAGGTGAAATTTGGTAAACTGTTCATTTTAGCTGTCTCTTGGAAAGTCACATTGCAATAATCAAGACATAGGCATGGATTTTAAGTGGAATTCCATTGTTTTTAATAGGCTTTAAATCAAGGCCTTTTCGAGAGGAAAACTTTGATGACACGGAAGATACAAAAAAGGGTCAGAGATGGAGATAAAAGGGAACTCTTCTTGATTCCTATGCTATACAACTTTTTGTAAATTACAGAAGATGGGGACTTCTGATAGATTTCCTTTGTGCTGTTCTTCCTTAGAAAGATAAAGGGTGAAAATTTTGAAAACAATTGTCTAAAAGTAACTTTTAGCTACTGCTTGCTTACAATAAGTGTCTGAGCTTAATTTTCATTTCTCAGATGTTATTTACTTAATTCTTCTTATGTTTCACCGAGGTTGCTTGTTCAGCTACTGTGGGACATATGACAAACACTTTTAATTCTTTTATCTTAAAAAAGTATTTTTTCCCCCTGAAGTTACCTCTAATTTTAGATATATGTTTGATTCCTTTTTATTTGTCATTCAGTGTCTAATTTAGTTGCCTGCCAGCTCAGATGTGACATTTCTGGATTATGCTAATGTATACTGATTTTCTCAAATCCACCCACAGCCAGTTTTGCTTCCTCTGTTTGATTGACAAAGATACCTTCAGATCTGCTGATTTGGCAGGACTGAACTCAGGTCATCAAGCAGTTTGGGACCAATGTTATTGAGTCCCCACCTTATGGCAGAGATGAGTTGGAGGATGGCAATGCTGTAACTTCACCAGGTTCCAAAATGGGAAGAAGAAATAAGATTAATACCTGATCTGAGGAAACAAAAGCTTTTTGATAATCACATTGCCTACTTGTCTAAGGATATGAGTGCAATGCACTTACTCTTGTAAATATGACACTCTAAGAATGTGGAAACATGTATTTTCAATCTTCTATGGAGTGAGATATTCACCATAACTTATTCCAAAGTTCCTTCCTCTTTCTCAGAACAGGTCTTATTGCCAGAGTAGATTTTTAAAAATATAATGTGTTTGTTGCCATGTAGGAAGGAACTGTAAATTTAATTCCTGTATAAAACTGCAATGTGTTGGTATAATCTCTGAGAACAGATTGATAGGTATTTCTTGTGGGAATTGCTTTAATTTCTGAGTGAAAATCAGAGGTGTGATCTGTGTGCATGCACACAAACGTGTGTATATATACATTTCCAAGAAGCAGGTTGCTTCCTAATTTTAAATGAGCTTTGGGTTTTGATTTGATGGGTTTTAAAGATTTAATAGATCAAAGTGTTCAATGTTTACTGTAAGGAAATAATCATATTTAGGTCACAGATAATAGAGGAGGGCTGTTAGATGTCCTAAAAGCCAGCAGATTTCCTGCTTCAGTGACAGCAGATCCACTGGCAGTAGCTGCAATGTGTTCTTAGCGCGACAGCTGATGGCAGGAAAGCCTGAGAGGGAGAAGTGTCCTGCTTTCCCAGCCTCTTACATCTCTGGTCTGTGGTTTGCTAACACAGTTTATAAGCTGCTCCTGAAAATTAAATTTATTTCCAATTCAAGAAGAAAATGCACGGGAAATTCATCATCTGACTTTAGATGAAATTTTATTCAGATTTAGTTGTTTTGCAAGCTTCTAAAAACCTGTGAAATTGTCTGTAGTCAGGAATAAATTTTGCTCTTCATAATCTCACTTGAACCAGTAGCCATCAGCATGGCAAATTCTCCACATAGCTATACCCTAAGGTAGAAACTAGATTTGTGCTTTTACTTGAACTAATTAGGAGTAAACAATTTTGCTTTTGCAGAATGCAAGTTTGCTTACTGCCCTGAGGTCCAAGCAAAATAAGAGCATTTGTATTAGTGCCCTTTAAAGTCGCCTTACATAATACTGATTTATTTGGTCTGAACATCACTGTGCAGACAATTAACAAACAAACATCCCTTTTAAAAATAATTTGTAATCTGTGGAGGATAGGAATGAGGTCTTGAATATCACATTAGACATTTAAATGAAGAATGATGAAGAAAAAAGGTTCCAAAACATAATCTTGATGGTAGCTGGATATTTTTTGCATCATTACTTCCATGCTGGGTTCTTATTAAACCCAATTCTCTGAGCTTTCTGAGATTTTTCAGGCAATTATCATTACTGTTAATGTGTGTAACTTCTTCTTCACCTACACCATCTCTAGCCAGACATATAGTAGCCAAGCCCATGTGTGAGTAGCCCAAGGTTCAAGGAACATTGCAGTATTCCTGAAAGCTTTGTGCCAGAGATACAGATCTAAGCCATCAAACAAACAGAAAATGGATTGCAAAACCATAATTCCTTCTGGAAGCCTTGATAATACTTTATTTTCTTGCACTTCATTCATGCAGTTTTGTTCTACTTATATAATTGAGAATCACTACTAGGTTTCCCTAGAGTTTTTGTGAAGGATGTGATCAAGATTAAACTACTCTCAGATTCTGAGGTTAAATATAAACAAACTAATGAAAATTGGCTTAAAAACCTGATGGTTGAATTCTATCTTCAGGTTCTGAGTGAGGCTTTTGGGACCCTCTGTGATTGGTACAAGTGTGGCTGTCCTCAGAAATGGCTTTATGGGTTTTTCTGTCCATGTTCTGTGAGCATCTGCCCCACTTCACAGGCTTCACAGTGCAGTACAGAACAACATTTAGTGCAGGGGCTAATATCAGAGTATCACAAGATCCATCTGAGAATACCAGAACTTATTGTTTTGCATTAAGTTTTAATTTCATTTTTATTCGGTATTTAATTGTTTTGTCATCTTGATATAGTTGTACCTCCAAATGACATCCACTGGAAAATCATCTTCTGTTCCCAGCTATAATTATTGGCTATAATGTAGGTGGCTGTCAGACTCACATGCCACCTCTAGCCCTGATAAATCTCCCCCCACAGACNCCCCTCCCAAATTTTATATACTTCTGCTTAAATGAATTAAAAGAAGTGACTCAAAAGTATTGTATGTTGCTGTAACTTGCTCTATGTTGGCCCACTTTGAGATGTGGGTCAGTCCAGACTTTTGACCCATATTGTAGTGGTTCTATGACTTCAAGGTAACCAGAGCTCCTAAAACCCCATTTTACCATGCAACTGATTGAATTATGTTTAATTTAGATTACTATGACCTGTTAGTTGACTACGCTCTGCTAAAAGCCCACCACATACTACCATGAGACTCAGTTCAGCCTTGAGAAGTCCACAAAAAGGAGTTGTTACAGACTATTTCTTTATTTATTATTTTATGATGTGATTCAGAAAAGAGAGGTCAGTAGTCACACTGCTTCTGGATCCCAATATAGGGCATTAAAACATTTGCACAATGAAAAGTTCCCACTAATAATAGATCTAGCTGGTAACTGGAAACAGCTGCTCTTTTGCTTGCCCTCTAATTTGCTTTTTGCACATATTAGGCACATAATCTTTTCAGTGCATGGGATAAATGGAAAAAATTTCAATCAATATGGTCCTGACAAGTGCTTTTGCGTAGTTAATAGAGGAGCTCTTGTGTGTGTTCTAAATTGAAATAACTTTGTATTGAAATTGTCGTGCATGAGATTTTCCCTGAGTGACAAACGCCCTGTTTAGTTGTTTTAATGCTCATCCCCATAATATAGTTTATTTCATTTGCTGTGAATGATACTTTGGGCATATGTAAGCAGTGGAGCAGTACTGGCCCAAGGGAATACCATATTTCCCATCACTGTGTATAGCTTGCACTTGGGCTGAACTCTGTATTTTGACAGTTGCAAACTCCTAGGGAAATAGAGATGCAAATTTTAAGATGTTTTCCTAGTATTTTATGTCAACTATAAAGTCTGGGTGTGCTTGCCTGTTAGGAGACTGGAATTTGTGTCTCTTGGGACTTTTGATTGTTATTTTTGGCAGTCTCCCTTGGCTTGTTTTCCTGGTGCTTCTTGAGTCAATAGGGATTTGCACCTAGTATTGAAAGAGCATATTTATATCTTTCAGTCTGAGCTGACTACAGACCCGGTGATACCTTTGTCAGCTACCTAATGGAGCAATTTTCTTTGCAGTTTGTTTTCGGTTCAGGGCACAAAGAGGTTCTGTTTGATGTCTTCACTCAGATGCTCTGGGTACTTTTGAACAGTCGTGCATTGCAGGACAAATGTGCTGAGAACACAGTGAGAACTGTGGGGATGGGGAAAGTGACTTTATTTGTATCCTCCTTTTCCTGCCATTCATTCTTTTGCAGCTCTAATGTTAGACCAGTGGCAGGTAGGCCAGTTGTAAACTTTGTTCCTCCCAGGGTTAATTAGGATATCAAATGTCTGCACAGAAAGTTAACACTGAACCCAAGCCATGTCTTAATCTTTCCATAAACCACTGCTCAGAGGCTCTTCCAAAAGACTGTAACATGCTGAAGAGGCTGTGTCTTGGGTAGCATGATATAGTAAAATATAGTATTTTAATTGCTAATCTGTCACCAAGTCAGTAAAAATTCTCTTGGAAAATGAGAAAAAACCTGCCTGATGCTAACTTTTTATCCAGAAAAGGTGAAAGTGGGGGGACCTCTTTACATTCATTCCTCAAGTGAGCAGATAAGTTAAGACCATAACTGTCTGAACACACAAAGCTAGAATGTCACTGAGACTGCACACCCAGGCAGGTGTTCTTTGCTGGGCAGAGGTGAACATCCAGGTGGAAACTGGTGAAATGGTATTCCACACCCTAGAGAGAGGAAAGGACTACGGTACTATGCTAAATACTTCCTAAAAATTAAATGTGATGTAAGGGCTTCACTCTTCTAGACTAAGGATAAATTATTCCGAAAAACCTGCCTATATCTCAATGTCTCACAGGCTTTTGCTACGAAATATTTGATAACTGTATGTATCTATTAATGATATGTGATTTCTGGTTGGGAGTTTTCTCACTATAAGACGTTAGGATAATGATTCTGTTCATCCTTAAAAGCCATTGTCGATATCCAAGTTTGTTCTGCTTGTCCAGAGGACACTCTGGACTATTTTTCCTGAAGGTTCACTGAATCCAAGAGGCCCAGCAGGAACAGGATGTATTGGAAAGCTGTTGAGCATGAGGTACCTGCTCTTTAGACCCAAAGGAGGACTCACTTTCCACTTAAATACTTCCACCATCCCTCCTTTTTAAGCTACAGCTGTTGCTGTTGTGCCTTATGTTTAATGAAATACATTCTTACAAGAGGAAGTACATCTGAAATTCTAGAACAATGTAAAAAACCTTAAAGATTATATTTGCACATTTTGCTGTATTTGAAACAGTAAACTTTTTATATAGCAAATCTTCCTGCAATGTACTACTATTCCTTTTCCAGTCTTCCAGAAAAACTCACAGAGAGAGCTCTTGAAATGAATTCAAGAGAAATGTCACAAGCATGCTTTTCATGTTTCTGCTTTGTAGCTCCTGGATGTTTGTCTGGCTTTAAAATTTCCCATTGAAAAAATAATCCATCTGTTCTATAAGCAACATTTTGCTATTAGTAATTAATTCGAATTCAGGGAGGTTCACTCAGAATTTTAAATGAGATGTCTAGTCAGAGCTATAAAATCTTATAGCTGGGGGATGTAAAGCAAGCATACCAGAGTGGAAAATCACAGTGACATTATTTATTCTGATAATTTTCATTTTTTCTGTTAAGACCTGTTAGTCTTCCATATAGTTTTACTCTAGATTTCTTTCTATATATATAACACCATTTAAAATACATATATATGAGGTCAGCTCATAAAAAATGCTAAAACTGAGTGAGATGAAAGGTTGTTGTAAAGATCTTTATGGAGTTACCTTTGAAGATTGTAACCCACAGCTGCTTTTTTTGTGTGTGCAGTTTTATATTGCTATGATAATGGACTTTGGTGTTTTGTGATGTATGAATCTTGAAAATACAGGTTTATTCTTAAAGAACATACAACACCTCAAGCCTGAGCAGACGTGTAAATTAACATATGTAAAAGTGTTGTCATCAGAGTGCAGAAGTTTTACATCTCCAAAGTAATGGCAGCCCTTTCTCCCTGAAAGCTTTCACCTTTCTCAGAAAGTATTGCCATAGTGTAGTCAAATAAGATATAAGCAAAACAGGGCTCTGTGGAGAGATAGTATCCTGTATTATATGCAGTTGGAAAAAGGGAAAAAAAGATAAGATTTTTTGGCATAGTAGGTACCAAAAACTTCAGTGAAATGTCTTCTATGTGATAAACAAGTTTTTTCTGGAATTCATAGATATGTTTGGCTTTTTCACGATGAAAATTTTCTTCAGCATGTAAGTCAATTAAATCTTTTCTCCAGACAATTTTGAACAATAATGATATATTTGGGGAAGGAGTTCCAAGAATGTAATTTTTAATTCTAGCTGACCTGTAGATTGGCTGGGGACACAAGAGGTCAAAATCAAGCAGGATCTTCCTCCTCAGGATCTGGGCAATGCAGGAAAAGTCCATGTCTGTAGCACAGACCAGACAGATGGTACCAGGTGGACAACATGAGTGACCAGGTGGACAAGAAAGCCAGACAGAAAGATCTGGCAATCAAGAGACTGGCAGGGCAGCTGCCAAACCAGTTTGATGGGACATTTCCCTGGATAGAGCATTTTGTGTTCCTGCAGTTGTGCTTAAGACTCAGCACACAGGATGGGGCCAAGGTTTCAAATTTGAACAGAGGTGCAGACACCACGAGTAGAAGGCAGGGTCTTTGTGTTGCTGAGTTACTGACATTTCCTGTATTCCTCATCAAGCTTTACCCTTTCCTGCTGCAGCATCCCAGAGCAGTAAGTATTATCTGTTGGTATGAAGTTGAGTTCTCTGCTCTATTTTAAATTTCTCACTGTAAACCATTGCTAAAGGCAGGCGAGATGGCTTGGAAAAGGACCTTCTCCTACCTTCTTGAAACTTTTAGAAGACTGCATGTGAGAGCATCCCCCAGCCCGTTCACTCAGGTGTTGTCTTCCTACTGCTTTGCTTTAATCTCTGCCAGTAGTTTGGCTGTCAGTGAATCACCAGAACCCACGGTGTTTGCCAGGTGTCTAAATGAGTGCTTCTTCTCACTGCCCCATGGAGTGGACCCACAGCTGTACCCTGAAAGCACTTCCTCTTCTGTGACAAATAAATGCAACAGTCTTTGATAAAACATGTAAGCACCTCCCTCCCATCCCCACACACTGGAGGAACCAATCATTGTACACAAGAGGCAAACTGGAGAAATGGGTTAATAACTAAAGAGCCCTGTATAAGGTGCTAATCTTGGTTGTGAAAAGAGTTTGGGATGAAGTAGAAATAATGGTTTCTTAGGGGCTCACTTTTCATTTGTTTCTTTGGAGAAATGAAAAGATTTTGTTCACAAAATTGTGATTTTCTAGTTCACTGGTTTTAAAATTATTCATAGGTCTTGAGTATATAGAAATCAATGAGTCTAATAGTGCCTCTATCCTGATATTTGTATTAGGTTATCTGAAAATGGGCAGCAAAATGACTTATCTAATTACAGTTAAGACTATTGTAATAAAAAGAAATGGGACTTTCTAGATAGTTGGAAATGTACCTAATTTTTCTTTTTTTTTCACCAAGATAATCAGAGATATATTCAAGTAATCCAGGTTTCTTCTTATTAAAGTTTATCAGCCTTCATTTTCCTGTGCAAAACTAATTTTTTATTCTGATTAAATGACTTTCAGGGGTTTGTAATTGGTATCCCAGAACATAGCAGCATCGATGACCAGTAACCTTACAAAAACTGTTTATCACTCAACCAATGACAATCCCTGATTTCCTGCAGTTGGAAGGGATCTGCTCCTATGACAAATGCTGCCCTTCTCAATAGGTTTTATTGGGTGTAGTTTTCAAAGAGAATTTTTGGGATGAGTCATGCACAGGTTGTGCACCATTTATCCTTCACTAACTCATCTGGAATACCACAGGGAGTAATTGGGATTTTAAGAGGTTTATGATATTGATATTCAGTGCACTGTGAAAAAGCTTAATTGTTTTTAATTGAGCAGTAGTATAATAACCATTTTCTTTCAATTAAAAATCCTTTTGGGCCAAAGGCACTCACAAATCCAAAATGCTTTTTTTATGGTTCATTTTCCTCAGTTTATTTCAGTTTTGACAGTTGGAGCCTTTCTCTCATGATAGGTTCCAAAACAAAGAATTTTGTTGTTCTCATGTGATTTATATTTCTGAACTCAAAGAGGGCATATGGTTCTGTCATGATATCTACAGAACTAAATAACTGAGGCAATGCTTTCTAATACATGATTTCAAGCACATGTTGTTAAAGCTTTACTTTGCACAGTCAAATGAGCAAGCAGAAAAATCAATACAAAGAGTGGAAAACCTATTTTGCTTGTATTATACTGTTGGATAACAGGTAAACAGCTTATAGTTCTTGTAGGAGCACCAGCATAAAATCCTCAGGAGCAGAAAATCAGTTTTATTTCCAGCAAGGTAGCCTGTGCATCAAAGACAAGTATATATAAATCCTGAAGCTTCTGTAAACCACAGATGTGTGCAAGAAAACAAAGTGAAAAGAGCCTGGGAGAGAGCATCAGCCTTCAAAACCAAAGAGTTTGCAGGTTACCCAGCCAAGAACAGGATGCTGCTATTTCACATTTAAGAAATGTGTACTCCTATCTTTTCAAAAGGAATG
This sequence comes from Illadopsis cleaveri, assembly GCA_013399915.1. Lineage (NCBI taxonomy): Eukaryota > Metazoa > Chordata > Aves > Passeriformes > Timaliidae > Illadopsis > Illadopsis cleaveri. The sequence continues at coordinate 410,512 of VXBB01006426.1, forward strand.
TTTTCTGTCTTGTTTTCTATGCCTTTAGTGTCTTCTTCTTTTAAGGAGCTTCCCCTTTATAAGTGAGAATTATCAACCGTTCTTTACACATTGCTCTTAGAAACTGAGTTTCTCTTCAAAGAAATGCAGTTGCTACCTGGTTTCAATCTAGCCATTGAGAGGGGAAAATATATTACTAAATTGTATTGAAAGCTGTTTGAAAAAGGAGCACTGACTCAGTCACCATTTGAACATAACATTCAGGAGAACTTCTCATGCCTTCAGTCGTGTCTGACAGTTGATGTTATTTTAATACAATTACTTCTCTTTAAAATTTGCTCAGATAATGAGGACTGCTTCTAATTTTATTGGGATGTGAATGTTCCAGGACTTATACTTGGGCTTTTGAAGTCAGGTCTGTTTTGATGACTGCTTTTTTATGCTACTCAAGAGATGTGCAGATCTGAACAATAATTCATTTTACATTTCAACACGACAGTCATTTAAGTTGAGTCTTTTCCCATGAGCAAGGAAGGCGTTTTGTATTTTAAACTCATTTTTTTAAGAAAATGTTAATGGGTCTGACAGCAGTGAAAAATATAAACTGCAACCAAACTAAATTTGTTTTACACCAAAGAGGAAGATGGAAGTTGTTACCATGGACACAGGTGGAGCACATGAGACAAGGTGGTTGTGCAAAAATACCTGCAAAAATATTCAGCTGTGTTCTTGAGTTTAGCATTAGGATGTCAAAGAACTGGAGTAAGAGAAAAACACAAGGAAGCAGAACAAGTGTCGGAGAGGCATGAGGCTCTGGACAGGAACTGATCCAGCTGGAAGCTGATGAGATGAAGAAGTTGATCTTCCCTTGGTGCCTGGTTGCTGGAGATACAGGCTCTCAGGCCAGCATGGTCTCTTGTTGTAATCTATTTAAAAAAAAAACAACTGTGGGTCTAATTCAAGCAGGCTGATTAAATTGTTTATATTGTTATACTAATTTATACTATTGCACTAATTGCTGCTGGCTGCTTTGCCTGAGAGGCGCCCGGAGAGAGCACACAGCTGCTCATCTGGGCAGCCTGGTGACCTCTCACTGGAGCAGCACAAAACCATCACAGGCAGAAAGGTCTCATCTCATTCCAGCACACAGATTTAGACAACAGGAAAAAGAGTTTATCACTAAATAATGTAAAATTATTAATCACTTGTTGTGATGATTATTATTGGTGGTGGTGTTGTTGTTGTTGTTGTAGTGTCCAAAGGTCTATCAGAAAGAGTTCCCTGCTCCACTGGCCACTGACCCAAAGAGAGAAGTAGCCAACTGGTCCTGTAAGCTGGAAGCCTCACAGGGAATGTGGGCACAAACAGGTACAATGAACTGAAAATAAGATATTTATCTCTAATCCTTGTTTCAGAGAGGCGTAGGCGTCTGCAGAGATCAATCTGTGCAATACACTTGCATGAGAGAGATAATAGGCTGGTCTATTTTTAAAGGGTAGTTTTCTTTACATTGCTTATTGAACCTCCCTCTGTTTTTGTGAGGAGAACTTTGGCTTTACAGGAGTTATAAGAGGGTTTATTTACGAAAAGTTACTGGTTAGGATCAGATCAAATTGACTCCAGATAACTTCCTCAGCACAAGCATTTTGTTCCAGGTTATCCAACACATCCATACAATACAAAACATCCAGATATGGACCAAATGAGTGGAAGGATATACTGGCACAGGCAGTTCAATGTTAGTTCTCAATTCAGAGGGAAGACACAAAAATATTGCATCCTTTGCTTGCATTAGAGTGTAAATCCAATTTGCCGTATTTGAAAAATAGGAAGATTAAGTATTATTGTGGATTAAGGATAGATCATTTGACAATTAAACCAATTGATATTAGAGGAGCAGAGAAATTATAAAGGATACTATTTGTGTGAATTTTCATGAACAATCGTAATTAACCCTCTCCCTGGGCAAGAGAGGATGATGGGGCATCAGGTGTTGTGGAGCACTTTGGCAGCTGGGGTCTTCTCACAGCCACATGCAGCTTTGTGTTCCTTCAGTTTCTCAGCCTAAGAAGGATTGTGAGATGTGAGGTTTCTGCTATGGCTTTGTCAGGCTTTTTCATAGCTTTGAGAGATTGTCTCAGATCTCTTATTTTTCAGATGTTTTCTTCATGTGCTGTTGCAGTTGCCCTGGTGAGTCAGTTCTGCTGGGCCAGACAAAATGGCTTAAATTTTTTTGTCTCTTTTTCAAATAACCAAGTAAGCAAACTGCAACGGATGAGCTTATTGCTGTGTCTGAATGCTAAAGAGGATGGTGACTTCAGAAAAGGCTGTTTATGGAGTGTATTGACAGAGATTTCAGAGGCAGAATATCTGGGTTTGTTGCTTCCCAAACCTTGCAAGTGCAAGTTCCTATGTTCCCAGTGTTAAGAAGGCTGCAGGCTTAGGCTTTTGTGGGTTTCTGTGCAAAGAAATATAAGGAACATGGAATAAATCTATTTAATGGGATCAGATGTAAAGACAAATTCTGCAGGACAGTCTCAACCCTCTGAGCAGCTCTGATGGGCACACACCTGGGAAGAACACTTAGGATTTCAGGTGAGAAACTCATGCCACAGTGTCTCATAAAATCCCTGGTGCTGCAGAGCACCCCCTGCACTGAAGGGAACCTGCCAAATCCTTTGTCTGCCCATGCAGGATACAGAAGACAGAGAAATGTTTCCTTCCCAGGTTGTTTTAGTTCACATTCTGTTTATTGTGATGGCCATATCACGATATTTGTCCTTACAGAGTGATGTTGCTGTGCAAGCCAAGTGCCAATGCATGTTTTGAGTTTTCTCTAAAGACTAACAAAAGGATGCTGTTGGGAGGCCACAGTGGGGCAGGGGGAGACACACAGCAATTTCATTTCATACTGCTTGTTTCTCTGAAAACTATATTTCATAGAAAATGGATCTATTTGATGCTCTGAGAATCATCAGGAAGGGAATGGAAAGGAGAATATAGGTTGTTTTTGTAAGAAAATGAGCAAAAACTGTTCTGAGCCCCATTTGTTATGGACAGAAGTTGATATAATATCCAATATCACCAACAACAGTGCTGTACATGCTCATGAACTGCTAATGATCGGTACTAAGCAATTAAAAATAAAATTTGGCAGGGACAGGAAGCACGAAGAAAAAACCTTCCATTTTAACTATGCAAAATCAGTTTGAAATTTTCATCTCTTTTGTGGGAGAAGCTAAATAATGTCTACACCACATAGTCAATTTCTTTCTTCCAAGAACTGAGGGAATAAAGCTTTTTTTTTTCTTTTTTTTTTCTTGAACAAAATTGCTTACCCAAGTTTCTGCATATTTTGTTCAACTGCCTTAGAACTGTATCTATATTTTCTTCACAGGAAAGGACTAGAGCAGGATCTCAGGTAATTTCCTCACTGATTCGATTAAAAGACGCTTCAAAGCTATAATAAGGATAAGCAGGACAGAAACCTCAGGAGTCTGGCACAATCTTACACCAGCTAGGATGCAACATTTTTCAAAAGTCAGATGCCTCATTTATTCTTCATTAATGATTCTTTCTGCTGGTAGAACCCAGAGAACTGTAGCAGGTTCTGTGCACTATTACATAAAAGCTCCACAAATGCAAATGTATGGATGAGGAGTGAGTGAAGGCCCATGTGGGTTGATTTCCATACCGGAACACAGCACAGAAGGCACTGCCTGGGCCACATCATATACTTGCATAGAAATATCTATGGAAGAAAGTAAGTAGTTAGGGGGAAAAAAAGTCCTAAAAAAATAATTTTCCTTTTTTTTTTCCTGTCTCTCTAGGAAGAAAGTTATAGGGCTGCAGAGAAGTTTTGGTCCAGTTTCTCTACCCAGAGGTCTCCAGGGTTTCCAGAAACAGTCACTCTCCTCTGTCACTTTTCCCCCAAAAGGTCCCATGTTCACTACAACGGGATTCATATAACATCAGTATGTCCATGAGTCTCCCTTTTCTCATAAAGAGAGGAAGGAATATATATGGATTATAAAGCCCATGTAAATTACATTACATTCTTAGTGCGATAAACCCAAGTTCCCCAAAGTCAGGCCAACTACATGAAACTGAACTGTTTCTCCTTTGTGTATAATGCATTATATTATTCATTATTATAATCAAGCACAATTGTACTATGCTTTATAGGTCTCCTGCTTCATTAAGTCATAAAATCAACAAAGCTATTAGTACTTTATCTCTTCATTTTTCAATTTGTGGCCCATTTACTGGTGATGACTCCAACCCTAGTGTGAAGGAAAAATTACTACTAATTAATGGTCTTTCTGTGGTGCTACTCCTAGTTCGGTCTGAATACAGATTCCTTTTCAGAATGTTGGGTAAAGAAGTGTTGCATGATCTTTTACAAATACAGAACTAATACAAAGAGTGAGTAAAGGATATGTGTGCTTCCATGGACACCATCTAACTGAGATTTACAGGGCCCATGTCTTACTCAGGCTTTCAAATGCATGAACTGCAGGGTACAGTGATACCAGTCAGACAAGGGTGTTCAGACTTAGACAACCCAAAAGACAAGATAAATCCCTCCCCGTCCCCCGTTTCAAATCAGAGTTTCTGTGCCATAATGAGAAACACACAATTAGTGACTGATTGGGAAAAGAAAGTGGTTTCAGTGACTTACCAGGTGGAATTGAGCCTGTTATGAGATATGGCAACAGCAAGACCACCTGGTAAGGAGGGCCCAAGGTTTTATCCAGAGCGGTGAACAACAAAAACAAGACTTATTAAAGGCTCAGGGGAGCAGAGAAGGAGCTGATATCTGTGATCCTGAGGAAGCTCTGAACCACTTCCAGATATTAATTTTGTAAGCACGAATCAATTAGTAGATCTTATTGTCACAAAGTGTTAGAGGAGTGACTCGGAACAAGGGTAAATCCTCTGGAGGTCAGCCTGGAGCAGCAGTTCCCTGAAGAAACATAAGGCAGGCTGGAAAAACAACACCCAGATAAGAACTGAAATGCACATAAGCAACAGTTTATCCTTAGATTTAAAAGGAGTCTGTTTTAAAATTGTCTCATCCTAGATTTTTTCATGGTATCAGGCTTGCTGGACTAAGAAAGGACTCTTTTTGCCTTTCTTTGTCACACACAACTTGACGTGACTGAAAAGCTGCAGCATTCTATGCAGCATCCTAACAGGCTATGCTGACTTGCAAAAAAAAGACATATACTGTTTTTATCCATAAGAAATTAAATTAATTAAATCTACACTCTTTGAACTTTGCTACTGAGTGTATTATTAGATTACTTTCAAATATTGAGGCTGAAACAAGCATAAAAGTCTTGAAAGTTTTTCAGGGTGTGTCTAGAATTTCAGGCAATTTTTCAGTCAGATTGAAGACAATAGCTTGGTGTTTACCATTGTGAACGCAATATTAATCCTTTGCCTTTTTGTGATTGTGTCTGAACTCAGTGTCTTTGAACTATAACTGCTCAACACCGTAATTCATGTCATTGAACAAAAAATTACATGTAGTAGTTCTTTTTTGAAAAAGAAGATTTCTCCCATCACTGGTTTTCTAGTGATTGAGTGTCTCTATTCTTTATTCTCCTTTATGTGAACTCAGCTAGAAGGTAACAGTTTTATGACTCCAGATTTATTTTCCCTTTATTTTTAGTAGTGAGACAGGAGAAGTGACCGTCTGAAGTCACAACATATGAAAAGGAAGTGTAAGGGGAATTCAAAAATCCAAGATTGTTCTGTGCTGTGAATTTAATGATTAAAGTATGAAAAACAAATTGCAGCTTTTTATCAAAAAGAAATTATACTTTCCTTTTGATTTTCCTTCCCATTCACTCACATTTTCTGTCCAAGTATAGACATTCTTAATTAATTATGGATTATTGTATTTACATGTTAAATTCATTGTATTACTTAAGCCTGTAGCAGTTTGCTATTAAATCGAACATGAAGTGATAAATGGACATGCTACTCCATTAAATTTCTCCAATGGAGATGTTATATTATGAAATGGAAATAATTTCTTCAGTTGATGACATCAAATCTGATGGTACAGACGAACACAATAGACATTTCTTCATTTTTCCAATTTATCCAAACTTAAATGTAAAAAAATATAGTAACCTTATGCAGGAAGTAAAACAGAAAGTATACAGCATAAGGCAGCAGCAAGAAGCTAGGGAGCTGAAAAGGTGTATCTGAAAAAGATGAGATGGTAGCAATCTGTGCAGGATTGCATTTCCTCTAGACAGCAGTACAGAATAACCTCTGGTAGGCAGTACTTTTCCAGGTGGGGCTGAGCCTGTCTCCTGCTGAAGTGAAAGACAAGTTCACACAGTTTGGTCCAGCCTTGAGTAATTCCCAGCTGCACCGACACCACTCTTTCTTCCCCCTGCTGGTGGGTCTGGCCCCCAGAGACGGAGCCTTTCCTGGATGCACACCTACATAAAACCTCTGTGTGGCTCCTTTTTCGGGGTAAGTGACCCTAAACTGGTGTGGAGACTGGAGTGAATTACCAGCAGCCTTGGTTTTGCCTGCTGTAATATGCTTTGATATGCACATTTTGTATCAATGTGCTGCCATATACTGGAATAATAAACTGTCTTCAGCAAACTAAATTTTAACAAAGACCTTTAAAGTTCAGTTGTTGTTTCCCAGTCTTTAAAGGCACAAATATTAGTAAAGCTATTACCTAGTTGTTTGGCACCATCTTCCCTGATGATTAATGTATGCAATGTTTCTGCCACAGGCACAGCAAATCTTTCCAAGTAGCAGCAGGAGGCTGAAGCGAGATGCTAAAGAACATTTGTGCATGCGGCATTTAGTGACTATTTAGAAAAAAATCCATTTTGTTTTTAAATTGCAGAAAGTCCACTAAGGAGAAGGCCAGGAAATAAATGAAAGTAAGATTGATCAATCTTTGGTTGAGCTGGAGTACTATTATTCATTCCTCTGACAGGATCTCTCCTGTGCATTTACAGGACTGTGTTTTAGGATGGCATGCATGCATTAAACATGAAAAAAAAATTACTTAATTCTTTCTATAAAGCATTCAGTTCAGGAAAACATTAACTGCAATATTTTTTTAAACAAAAGAATGGCTGCATGGTGAGCATGAGAGGGTTGGAAAGTAAGATGTGGCCTATAGCTGGGAAGAGGTAGAAAACCCCGCTACAGCCTCAGGACAGGAGTTGGGGACCCGTCCAATCATCACCTAATCTCCACTGCAGGGTTGGGAAGTGAGATGTGGCCTATAGCTGGCACAGGCAAGGCAGAAGGTCAGGGCAGCAGCTTGGGAAGAGGTAGAAAACCCTGCTACAGCCTCAGGACAGGAGCTGGGGACCTGTCTAATCATCACCTAATCTCCACTGCACTCCCCATGTTTGCATTCCTCGTGCTGAGCAAGCAGTGAACAGTAAATAAGGAGGGACTGCAGGCAGCTGCTTATGGCAAATCCTCACTGATACTGGCATTCAGGGAGTATAGTGTGAATTTAAAATAATGCACTGAAAATACTAATAGTGCATTAAAAGTAATTATTTCTGTTTCTAGACACACTACTGAAGAAATACGTGTACTCTAAACCATGGTAACAAAAAGAGCTTTCATACACAAGTACACATGCTCCAAAACAGCAAGGCTCCCTTGTAGGTGCCTGGCTAGGTAATATAAAGGCACTCAAAGATATATTTTACTCAAGCCTTAAACATGACATTGCAAAGGAGCAAGAGTTTCATGATGCACACAGGCCTGAGGAAATTCAGTGCTAGAGACCACTGACCCATAGCATCACCATTTTATTACCTCTTCTCAACCCAAAAATGCAGCTCCAGAAAACCTGCCAACAATTTGGTGGTAACACAAAAGGAATCCAGAAAGATAAATCTGCAACCACATCAGGCACAGGACGCCTGCCAGACTTTAAGGCCAACAGATGATAATGGCAGAATGGCAGTTTTCAGAGGAGCTAAAGCCATTGCAGAGAACCTAAATTAATCCTCTATTTTTTAATGTAGCAGCCAGCCTCAGAACACCCGGAAAGGTGTCTCCCTGAACTCCTCCCCCCAGAATAAGTCCACAAAATGTAACCACTGAGGATGGCTTAATAAGAGAGGGACTGCAGCAAGTGAAAAGCATCCCTCAGGCAAAATACATGAAGCTGGGAAGAGTTTTATAATAAATGTACAGTTCCTGTACTGTGGGTTAAGCACGTGTTTATAACTACAACCGCAGAAAAAAATTGTCATGGACAGGACCATGCTCTGGCCCAGTTTAACTGATCATAAAAACTGTGCAATACAAACATGCTGGGAATTAACACATCAGCTGCACGTGCACGAGTTACCAATGTAATCGAATGTTACTCAGTTACTACCTGAATTAACTTGGTGTCATGGTTTAAGTGTCAGGTACACAAAGTTTGCTGTTTCGGTTGCTTTTCACCTGTGATCCCTCTTCTTTCTTGCACCCTGTTTCCAACCTGACCTGGGATAGAAGCCACACCCCACCTGCAAGATGCATCCCTTGCACACATATGAAGCACATGAGGGGCTTCAGACAGGACTGGAGATCTGTTAACACTTCATGCTTGGAGGCTTCTCTGTGTAGGTTTCTTACTTCCCTTCTAATGTAGGAGTTACATTTGGGGTCAGATAGTGCAAAATGTTAGTGTTTGAATTGAGTCAGATCCTTGTTGGCATGTTTGGATAGCTGTGTCTCCTGCTGGAAGTAGTTTCAGCTAGGCTTGGACTAGGAAAAACGTAAAACTGCTTCAACCACAAGGAAAACTATTTATCAGTAATTCTTTGCTATTTTCTCTCCAGATGGCTTCTGCTTCAGGTCAAATAGACATAAGAGTTGAGCTACAGTTTTGTTCCCCAGGAAGAGAGGTGGCTGGGGGAGGTGTATTTTTGTGTGGGCCAGAAGCTGAGGAGTGACCAGGGCTTCTGCCCAGCTCTGTAGGAACAGGCCTTTATCAAGGAGCTGCAAACTCCAAGTTTCCAGCACACATATGATACAAACAAGGGCTTTTATCTTCCATGATAGGGAGCTGTGAGGAAATTCCACACCAACAGCCCCTTGTTTTTATTTCTGTTTGTTCACAAGCCTCTTAAACGTGCCTGTGCTGGCAAACCTTTGGCAGCAGGGCCTAAGGTAGCTGTGAGGCATCACTGCAGTGCCAGCACCACAGCTCTGCCCTTCCCAGCACGGTGTGCTCTGCAGCTGCCAGGACACCTGTAAAGCCCAAGGCACCTGTGTCCATCAGGAGCTGATGGTGGGCAAGGCTTTTGGCTCCTCTGAGTGGCACATAACAAAGAACGACAGCAATCTCATATCTGCTGGATAGAAGCAGGCAGAAGTTGTTTATGCCTTCACAAGGAAAAAGGAAACAACAGGTCTGAAATTCAGTGCAACTAATACACATTCGTGGGAGAATTTTAAAAATAATGATTCTGAACAGCATAAAATTAAATGTATTACAATGAAATCGCATATTTTACTCTTCAAATTACAGTGCTTGACCTTAAAAAGCATTTCATTAAAAGCATGTTTAAAATGAGTATTTTTATGTAAATTGTTTTGCTCCTTCAGAATTAGTGAATTGAAAAATGAGTTAATAGCAGATTTTTAGTCACAAAAAATTCAGGTTTGTAAAAAGACTTGATGAATAACAAATCTGCAGATCCCCTTTCTGTTACTCTACACTGTTTGAGAGCATTGAGTTGAAGTTAGCAAATCCATTTCAAATTCGAGATAAGCCTTGCCATACCCTTTCATTCCTCCTTAATGATTAAGCTTGTGCAGTATCATTAAAGGATTTCTCACTGACATGAACATTTCTTGTATGTTAAGTTGGTGAAATGTTATGTTACCTTTGATAAGCATTTACTCTTTAGCTCGCTCATATCCATATCAAGATTATTTTAGTAGCAAAAGATCTTTCATCAATGTGTAGATGTGAATAAATGAGGAATTCTTAATAGCAAGAAAAAAATTCCATAAATTCAATAGCATTCAGTATCTTTTTGTGGGTCCTTGTACAAACATCATCCTTGGCAAACATGCATATTAGAAATTTTTTTGCTCAGAGATATTTGGGATTCCTTTGGCAGAAAAGTTTTCCATTAACATTTAAAAATCTGATAGTAGAGACAGACTCTGTTTTGCAAAACTAATACAAACTTTTTAATAAGCTTTTTATGGCATTATCTTCAATATAAAATAGCAATATAAAATCAGCTATGAAGGAGCTTCTTTGCTTTACCAGTCTGTTTCAAGAAGATGACACAGAGAAACTGAACATCAATTCTGAAGGTATTCATATGATGGAAGATCCAGTTTGCTTTGTTGTCTAGAATTATTGTGACTCTGATTCATGTCATAGCTTCAGTGTTTCTCATTTTAAATTATGAAAACAGCAGTATTTTCAACCTAGCTCAACATTTGACTCTTTTTAAAAAAATCTGTTTCAAAGGTCAATGCTGAGGTTTTCTGACCTTTCACAGTAAAAACAATTGAAAAATTTCAGGGGAGTATAGTGGACCATGAAGGTACTGCACAAATGAAAACCACTGCTAGGGTTTTCAGGACAAATATCTTGGCTTTGTTCTTACACACATAGATAAGTCCAATATTTGGCTTTACTCAGACTCTCAAAATGAACTGAGCAGCTAAATTTGATTGTATTTTATTTTCAGCCTAAATTGTGCAATGCCATTAGAAAAGGGATTTCTACCTATGTGGGGAAAAAAAAAAAAAAAACCAAACAAAAACCAACGCAAACCTAAAATAAATTACTTGAAGTGAGACCAGAAAATGGATATATTTAAGAACTTTAGCAAAATGAGTCAGGGATGAATCAGCCACAATTCACTGATATAGTTGTAAGAAAGATGTGCTGTTCCAGCTATGACACAGAAAGACAAAAGTTCCACATTAAGCTATTGAAAGTGAAAATAATAAGGATTTAAAAAGCATAATGAAAAGTACTTTCCATAGAAAATTGTACTAGAATTTATTTCCAGAAACAGTTCCCAAATGCAGCTACTGAATTCTTGAGACAATTTTGTATCCTAAAAAAAAGTTTAAATTCATACAGTTTCTGATGGCCATAGAAAAGCTGAAGACGTAGCTGAAACCTATTCTGTGTGTAGTCTGGGCTGGGAGCACCACTTTCTGTATCTGTGCCATTTCAGCTATGCCAGTGCAAGGCCTGAATGCTTCACATCCTAAGAAAAGTGTGGAAATAACTCTTATCATTGGCATACACCTACTTGCTAGAGCACAACTGTCTTGTGGAAACATATTATCACTGGAGGCCGTTTATTATTTCTTAATAAAATTGAAATGCCAGTACATTCCAGAGGCTTTCTTGCAGAACCATTTTGATTTATCATCAATCTTTTCAAATTTTCTTGTCTGCGGTTGAAAATAATCTAAGCCTGGTCATTGATTCTTTTTCTATGATGTTGGTTGACATCAGCAGTTGGGTAGTCAAAACAATGCCATAAATAAACTTGAATTATTTTTAGCTATGAAAATAACAGTAGTTAGGGATCAGGGCTGATGCTGCAAATGAACTTGAGTTATTTTAATGCACACTGGAAATAGATACAGAAAATGAAAACACAGCTAGGGAGGGTGCTGTGACAAGAGCCCTGCTCAGCAGCAGCTCTGGTTTACACCTGAACTGAAAGTACAGAGGGAAAATAAACAGCTTATCTGAATAATTACTGAGCCATTTGGTGTAAGCCTGCCTCTCTCCTTAACTTATTTCCCTTTCTGGATTTGGGGGTTCCCATGTGTCTGAAGCTCACTAAGAAGAATGAAACACAACTAATAGGTTTGGTCCAGAGGGCTGTGAGCTTTTTCCAGTTAGAGAGCTCCCACACAGATATGTGATGGCAATCCACTGTTCCAATTTGTCCGCTCCTCTTCTATTGAAATAAAATACTTCTGTCATTTTTCTAAGATTTTTTTTAAAGTCTTTAGTGTATCTTTTTTAACAGTTTCTACTGGATTTTAAACTGCTGAAGCAGGATGGGCAGCAATCACTTGTAGCTGTGGGACAGAAGGTTTTCTCACTCAACCCAGCCGACTGGTCAGCTGCTTGCCATGTCAGTACGTCTGCAGGGTCTACCTCATTTATTTCAATAGCTATGGAGCCAGTGACCTTTAGTGTTGTAGTTACTATTTCACTGCTGGCTATATTTGAAATGACACCTTTAGCTAGGTTGTTCCTCATGCTCTGGAACTGAGGAGGTGGATGAGTGGGGACATCAGGGACATTAGTGGCAATAGGCCATGAGCTCCAAGGCTGCCGCACAGCCGACCCTGACAGCTCTGCAGCTGCATAACCTGGCACCAGGGCTGGCTTGGATCTGCTGAGAGCAGCCCTGAGCCCAGGGCAGCCCTGGAAGAGCTCCCAACAGAAGCTGAGACCCAGGTTGTAAGAAGCTTTCATATAGGCACTTCTCTAACTCTGCTGGAAGTCTAGATTTTCCAATAATGTTAGTACCTTTAGCATTATATTCTGATTTATTTCATTAAGCACAGGCTGTATAATATTAGACTCTTTAAAATGTAACAAACCTGTTTATTTAGGATATGCTGATAAATAGCTCCAATTATCCCGATGTAACTCAACACTTCTGGGAGTGAAATCTCTATAAACACGTGCAGCAGTGTTTGGCTCTTGTCACAGTGTTGGTTCCAAGAGACTTAGAAATAGATAGATGCTGAGCCTCATCCTCACAGGAAAAGTTTGGTGATACTTTACTTTGAAAAGACAGATAATATGAAGGAACAAAGATGAAGTTTATTTTGGTGATATCTAAAGGAAGAATGTTTGTACAAAATACTTTTTACAGAGCATTGTGTGTTTTTACCACAATTGTGTGAACTGCTAAAATTAAACCTCAGCTTTAAGTGTTGTCTAAATGGTTTGAAACATTTTCTGTTTCCATACGAAATAGCAGTCTTTTCTACTTACTTTAATTTTCAAGCCATAAAGAAAGTTACTAAAATGCCTTTTGATCTGTAAAACTTTTAATGGCTCACATTGACATTTTACAGCAAAATGGCAAGAGAGTATTCAGCCATTAGGATTTTTGCCTTTGTTTAGGATTTTATTTTGAGTTTGGGTTTTTTTTAGCATTAGGTGAACAGAAATAGGTAAGTAAAAGGGAGAAGTAAAATTACTGAGCAGCAAGGTTGCAATATTGGGAACAAATGCAGATACTAATTTCAAGATATTGTCATTCCTCACAGTAGTTGAGGCAAATTGCACATTTAATGATCTCAGTCTAATCTTGCTTACTGGGGCAATGGAACTTCAGAACTCAAAATTTTTTCTTGTGTTTAAATATCACATCAGTTTATTTTTTTTTTTACATATAGCTATTGAAGGAAAAGCTAAAACTAAATTAGCAATAAAACTTAACAAGTTTCCGAAGCTGGCCACCCTCATTGTCTTAGTTCTGCATGGTTCATGTTTAGTTACAGTTTCTGTTGATTTTTTTCTTTCCCATTTCATCTGGGGATGAAAAGTCTAAGAATTTTTTCAGTTATGATGGCCATTATTTATGATGACAATAAAAGAAGATTATAACCAGTAGGAAATTGCAAATTGGCATTGGTGACTGGACAAATGTACTGAACTATCATATTCCATATTCTAGGGGTTTTTATGCCAGTTTTCTCTGAAGGTAAAATGGTAAAGTTAAAAGAGATGTAATCTCCAGTAATAAGGAAACAAGTCTTCAGAGCTTGTGTCGCTGCTGCTTTTCATAGATGGACTTTTTTTACAATTAAATTACAGTTTTAAACATTTTTACTATGTCTGTAGCTATCTGTCTACTCATCTCGTACCTGTAAATTGTAGATAAATTCTGAAAAGGTTGAACTACAACATAGTTGCACTCTTACTTTCAGTGATTGAAGAACATTTTCTTTATAGTGGCAGTTGATTGAGTGTAGGAGACATCTGGAATATAATCAGTGTTCTCTGAAGATTTACAATCCAGCACTGTCTCACTCAAGTTTCTCATGATATAAATTTTTCCTGTACAAAAATGGTTGCATTAAAAAAAAAAAAGAAGAAAAAATAGAATGGAGAGATCACTAGGTGGTTTTGGGTGGGAGGGATGTGTGTTTGAACTGGAACTCGAGAAGGTTTTTGTAAGACCCACTCAGCTTATAACAGGTCTCAATAGGGAATGTTGTTCGTGGAAGTGAACTGGTGTGGATGTAGTTGTTCAATAGCAAGAGAGATTTAGCTGATACTTTTTTTAAAATGCTTGTGTATGTTGAAGACTGGAGGAAAGGTGATGGGCAGGTCATATAAATCTTTGAATTTCACAACAAAGAAAGAAATATTACTCATTGTATTTGAACTCAATCCACCTGCTTGAGAACTGAAATAATTGGAGAGTCCATTTTTGGTTTTGGTTTGATATATGTTATCCATGGTAATGCTAAGGATGGGGATGAAGTGGAAATTGTGAATTGTCACATAAAAGCTGATTTTGTGGTGACTCTGGCACAACTAAAAGACAGAAAGGCTAGAGGATGAGGATTTAATTTTTTTCCTCCATTCTTTCAGAACATGTTTTGTCTCTTGTTCCTACTGCAGTTTATCCCCACAGTTTAGCCCCTCATGCCACCTTCCCAAACAGCAGGTCAGACTGAGGGTGCTGAGAGGCTGTCAGGAGGGTTGTACTAAAATAAAAGATCTACTTAAAAAAAAAAGAAATCTCTAACATTTCTCCAACCTTCTGTATGCTAGCAGTAAGTCATATTGTTTAACTGAGATGTCTTAGATAGTTTTTTCCCCAAAGGGCTTTTGATACAAAGCTTCTGGATGAGAAACTGAATAAATAAATGTCTGAATTTTATCCATCAGTTTCTGTAGAAATTTTAGTGTGTGATAATCACTGGTGTAGTATTTGCTGAATCCCACTAACTGTTTAATCTATAGTTTTATAAATGGACCTGGAGGTTAATTTTATTTTATGATTTTATTCCTGATTAGAATTTCAGTCATCCAAAATTAGATTCCAGTTAACTGTTGAGTAGCAAGTCAAGGAAGGGAATGGTTCCCTATGAGCTCATTGCCTAAGACTTGTTCAAATAAATTGCTTGGTGATTATCTATGAGTTACTTATTCATTTCCAAGAAAAGTCAAAGTCATTAGCACTTTATTTGAGAGTCTAAAATGAAAAAGAAACCATATTTAAGAATCTAAAGAAGAAAGAAAGTATGTGCAGTTACAGGGAATGCTTATTTAATTTCAGTGTTGGTTTTTTTACAAGCATGGACCTTCAATTCTTCATACTTATGAACATTAAAGATAAGATCTTCTAAGAGTTTAAAGTGAATTTCTAAAAATTTCAAGAATGTATAATGATTTCCAAAGCATTTAAATTCATTATTAGCAAAGGAAAGTGCCTCATGCCTTTGTGATTGCAGTAGGGATTTGAATATAAAATTTTTCTGAGTTTCCAGGCTTGTTTTATACCATAATATGTTTAATCATTTTGGCTAATTCTTTAATTCCCTTGAAATTAACTTCTTAAATGAGGATATTTTCCAGATCCTTAACTTCTAGTTTACAGTACTAAAAGACAATGGAAAATTTGACTTTTATCACTTTGAAACACAAAAACTCCACTGACAGAGTGTTTTAGAATGTTAAGAAATTTATTAAGGAGATTAAATTATTGCCTCCAGTAACTGCTGAGGATAACAATACTCTTTTGCCCAGCAGTTCCAAAAGCACATATTCGAGTCTCCTTGGGCACTGTGAAAGTGCTGTCTTTTAATTGTATTTTTGGAATAATTACACTATGGGGTGATCATTCTGTGCAATTTTACTTGTCTAGCAAGAATCTTTAAATCTTCCAAAGCTCTCATTTCACTTCAATAAACCTTTTCTCATTATATTATTACAGAAAAAAAAAAAGGATAATATAGATAATTTAGCAAACCAAAATTTTTACTTTTTAACATTGGAATAATTCATTTTTAGCTATTGAAATACTATCTGCCTTATTGATGCTTCAGGCAAAACGTGTAATAGCTGTCCCATAAACAAAAACAGGAGTATGAAATTCGTAATAGACTTCAATTACACTGACCCCGTTGGTAATCCCAGTGGGCTTTAGTGTGATCAGAGAGAGACTGGGTATTTGATGAGTAAAAGCTGGGCAGAAGGCTCACTGAATGTGCTGTCCTAGTCATTTTTTGTAGATTAATTTCTAATGTTTCTTCTCTGGCAGCACTTAGCTCTCTTGCAGAATGGACCAGTGGAAGATAGGAGACAATTCTGTGAAAAATGTTTCTGACCTGATCCAAAACATGAGCTAATCGTTTTTATATCCCAAAATTTATCTTAAAAATTTAAAACTAAGGATAGAGTTAGGTGTTTTTTTGGTTTTTTTTTTGTATTGAGTTGAAAAAACTAGATTTGATGGAAGCCAAGTAGCAGAAAAAGTTTAGAGGCCTGCATTTGGCTCACATAAACCATGAGATGACTCACAAGTACTGTGTTAATGCCAGTGCAAACTACTCCAGTTTATAGGTGAATCACTCAAATTAATGCTGAGGCTGTGACTGATGGCAGAACATTTGAGGAATTACCAGCAATTACTAGGTAGAAGGTAATATTGACACCTAACCGAATGCTCTGCTTCCATTTTCCTCTCTGTAAAGGTGAAACTTGCTACAAAAGTTTTTTTTTAACTTATGAAATTAGCAGAATCTTTTTGCAGGTCTTTGTTTGCCTGCTTTTCTGTTGTTCTGTTATCTCTGTCTCTCACAAATTTGTGCCATTGGCCAAGCGATAAGGAATATGATAGGAACACATGGCTGTAGTTGATAAAAGTAAAGACCCCAGAGTCACAAAGGCACGAACTGGCTCCAGAGGGACCCCTGGAGCTCCTCTAGTCCAGCCCCCTGCTAAACCAGGTTCACCTAGAGCAGTTTACACAGAGTCACATCCAGGCAGGTTTTGAGTATCTCCAGAGAAGGACACTCCACAGTCTCTCCGGACAGTCTGTTCTAGTGCTCTGTCACCCTCAAAGTAAAGAGGTTTTTCCTCATATTCAGATGGAACTTCCTGTGTTCAGTTTGTGTTCATTGCCCCTCATTCTGTTGCTGGGATACTTTAGTCTCACTTGGTCACTCTCAGAAAAAAAGTAATTCATAGTGACTCTCCGAGAATATTTTTTTCTGCAGATAAAAGGTATCATTTTCCCCCATTATGTAATTTGTCTGTAATCAGTAGAGATTGGCTTATGGGTGAGGAATAGAACTTAATATCCCTATCAAAGTTGCTACTATTCATTACATTTTTTTCTATGACATTCAGACTGAGAGGCAAGAAAAGGCACAGCATAGAAAAAAATCTTCCACTGAAAGCAGTAATCTAAAGGCAACAGAAGAATGATACTGCTATGTATACACATCAGGCTAGAGAAAGGGGTGAGCTAGAAGAGCTTAAAGTTTTCTTGCCTTTCTGCATAAAGATTAGTATTTCTTATAACTAATATTTCCTTTATTCACAGCTGCACTCTGCAGAAAATGAGACGTGGATTTATTTCTACATAGTGTTCCTGTTTCTTTTACAACGGTAAATAAGAAAAAAACATATGATGAATTCTGATAATAATGGATGTTTAGATTAAAAAAAAATTACTTACATTAACCCCAACACAATATACCAGTAGAGTATTGCATTCTATTTTTCCATCAAAAAGGGGCACTTTCTTCATATTGAGACATTTATAGCATACTTTGTCATTTCCAAATGATACAGTTTGTGTAGCTGAATTCCTTGGTGTCCCATTACTGCACCCATGCCATCTTCTTTTTCAACTGTAGCCTCCCATGACAGATTTTCAAAGAGATTTCATCTGTGCCTCCATCGAGGCACATAAATATTTACCTTTAATATCAAGTCTAAATTGAGGATACATTTCTCCTTTCAATCTGAATTCAGCAGGGTAAAAATGACAGGCTGATATTCCACCTAGGATTTGTTAGTTTGTAAAGGCAACACCTTTCCTCAGGGGTCTGGTTCCCCCTCTCGACACAGTTCTGCCCACCTGTGTGCCAGGCTCCTGTTGTGATAAACACCTTGCAGATTTTGAGGAAAAGCAGCCACCATGCCCCAAAATACTTGATGAGCTAATTGCAGCGCTGAGAGAGACCAGCTAACTCCCTCAAAATGCCAAACAACTGAGTGAAGAGTAACCTAGCTGCTTTTCAAAAGGGGCTGGGGACTTTCAGTGTGCTTCTGCCTCGTGGGCATTACAATTTACAGCATACAAGGTGCAGTCTAGGGGAGACTTTCAGTGGTGTCAGCAGGGTCTGATGGGGCTGTGATGAGTCTATCAAGCACTTAGACCTCTCTGGTTGATGGTTCCTGTCTATGGAGCAGTGAGAAATGGCTCAAAATCTTTAAAGAATATATTTGAAGAGAAGTAACAGCAAGTGGCATGTGAGGGTCCCTGCTGTTGGGGAAGTGGATGAAGCAAGGGGAGAAAGATCCCTGTTACACTCCTTGCCAGCTCCTGTCTTTTCTGCTCAAGCTTCTTTTATAGAGAAAGGATGCTGGGACTTTGCACACAGCAAATTTTGCAAGGCTATTGGAAACCTCAGTCCATTAAGTTTTCCTGCTTGTCAACAGGAAAAGTAAATTAGAAGAAAAGTTCTTTCTCTCAGGTAACAAAACTACAATAAAAGCTGGGACAATGATCAAATACTTCCATTTCTAGTCAAACATTTCTAGTAAGTGCTACCCATGCAAAAATCTTTCAGGGAGAAATCATACCTCTGGTCTCTTATCTGAAGTATTTCTCAAAGACTTGCATGTCTCAAAGACAACTTTTGTATTGCTCTTGCACTGGTTGTTATTAATAACAAAAATTCCTTTGACTCCAGTGGTGTAAAATTAGTCTTTAGAATTTCTCTCATCAACACTTTTTTGATTTATATATTACAAATTGCTGTAGTGATTCTTCAACAAATTGATACCTACAGAAATTTCACAGCACTGGGGAGAGAGAAAGTAGAAAACAAATAAGGCTCAATATTACAGTCTTTAGTATATAGCCTCATCATTGAGATGAACACAAATTCTTAATTCAAAACAGCAGAATTTGGCTAGTGAGACAAACTGCTTTCTGACTCTTCTGAGAGAGCACGGAAATGAGAAATCCAGTTTATATGTGCTATCTGCCTTTGAAGTGGACTGTAATTGCCCTTGGCTACACAGATTAGAGCTCAAAGACTGGAAAAAAGGCCTGTGTCCCACTTTCAAATTGTTGACATCTTGTACTGACAAAGAAAAAAGGTCAGAAAGGAGACCCAAAATAAATTAGAGATTTGGAGGAAGAGACGAGGCCAGAAAACACATAGCAGTTGAAAGGGGTGGCAGGCTGAAAGTCTGTGTGAGGCTAGAAAAAGTAGAGACAAAAGGGTTTGGTAGATCCAAAGGTCACTGGAGTCCCAGAATAAAATTGAGGCTGAACAGAGATGGGAGACAATAGTGGACAGGAAAAAAGTAGAGGCCAAAAGTGGCCTCAAAAGGTCAGGATGCTGGAAATCAGTGATCCAAGGGGCTGGAAGGTGTCAGTAGAGGCTAAAGAGGGCAGAAGGACAAAACCAGATGGGGTTCCTGTGATTGCAGAAATCTGTGCAAAAACTTACCCCTGGTAGTCTCCTGGTGTGGAATGACAGCTTGTCTTCCTTAATTCATTTTTTTCTGAAAGCTACAGGAAACTAATCTACGTTAATTCATCCAACTGCAACTATTGCTTACTTTATCCTTCACACTCCTGCTTTGGAAGATGTTCTGGGGAAGCCTGTGCTAGTAGTACTTTTATGTCCCTAGAGAAAATTAACTCCTCTTTAGCTTTGAAATTGAGCCATAACAGTGGTTTGTATTTATTGAAAAGTATTTATATATATATATATATATTGCTGTAGCAGAATAAGTGATTTTGGCCTTCCCCTAAACAGAGAAATGGTGTATCTAAGCCGCCATTATAACAGCCACACAGCTTGAGTGTACTGGGAGTGGCTGGAATCAAGTTAACTTTTTCCATCATGGCCTGGGATAGTTCTGGATTTGTCATTAGAAGGGGTGATAAAAGCCCAGCGTTTTGTGCAGAACAGGGCTAGCACAGTGTCAAGGCTTTTTCTGCACCAGCTGGGGTATCACTGTAGAGATTTGCATGCAGTGCCTCAGAACAAGACAATTCTAGATAGAGGACTTGACATCTTTGACACAGCACATGTTGATGGTGGCAATGCCTTGGGTGGAGGCTGCAGCTGTACTAACCACCACTCAGTGCAGTACTTCTGAGTCATTTCATATCCAGGTTTTAGATTTTGGTGGATGATCACTCTTCTGCACAGCAGGAGGGGAAGGGATGGGAATGAAGATGACTGAAGGCCCTGTATCTTGCAGCAGATATACAGAAATGGACGTTGCCCCTGACATGCCCAGCATTTAGTAGTGAAGGACATTAATTCCACCCAAAGAATGAATATTTTTACTAATGCCATTAGTATTGCTGCCCCTTCGTACAAAGCCCACTGATCCCTGTCTATTAAATGAGTAATAGGCTCTTGAGAGTCCAGAGGAGAAGGAATGAGAGACAAACATGAGGGTATCTCAGGTAAGCAGGGGATCAGAATGCCCCATGTGTGTGAAGAGGATGAGAGAACAGGTTGTTTCAGGAGAGCATGCAGAGTTGTCATGATACCTTCCTGTCTGAATTAGTAAGCCTCAGAGCCCTGTGCTAAAGGAAGGATGAAGATTTTCCAAATTTAGAAGTCTGTACAGAGCATATTTTCTTCTTGATGCTTTCCTGTGACAGTCAATTCCAGCTGACAGCAGGAAGAAAAAATGTGTGCTGAATAAACCTTATTATTTTAAAAGTTTTATCTTTTCATGTACAATGTCTGCATTTCTGGGGAAAAAACCCCAAACAACAAATACCCAAAAAACCAAATCAACCAAGTTTATAATAAACTGTAAAATTCCAATGTTTTGCAAGAAATAAAGTAATACAAAGACATTCAGAACCTTCTGTGTTATAAAGAAAAGTGTAGATATTTATTTTATTTTGGAGAATTAAAGATATACTAATCAGCTTCTGGTTATATTATTCTGAATTTATTTTTAGACTTTTATTTTCCACCACAGATAGGACACACAAAATGGTTTTTTGGACATTTTTAAGGGATGCATACTGAGCCTCTCAGCTTGACCAGAACTGCCATTTCTACTCAAAAAAAATACAGCTGAAAAAAGGAAAAAAAGAGTAACAGTGTCAATTTCAAATAATTTTCAAGCTATCTTGTGTATCAAATCAAAAGTGGATCAGTGTTTCCATGTTTAAAATGTGTTAATAATATGGCAGGCTGCAAGTAAAAATAGTCCTTATCCTATGCCCAATGCGTACTTGTATCCTATTAACCTATTTCCTTAAGCCTCAGGAAACCAAGGGATAGAAATGTAGCTCACTTCTTTAAAAACATAAGCTATCCACTTGGGCAAAAATAGTTGTACATCCACCTAAGCCCATAAAAGTAACAACACAGGCCAATGACCCAACCACCTGAGGAGTGGCTAGACAAGTACTTAGGAAACTGAAAAATCCTTAAAAGATTTTTCTGGGACAATTTTGAACAAGTGCATTTATGGAGACTTTTAAGCAATATGTAAAAAGAAGAAATGATCAAGTTTTCAAGACAGGTCAGTGCTAAGGTGTTTTGACTGGCCCAGGCCCTGAAGTAATAGCCAGACCCGTGCAGAGAATGCTGCTGTGCAGTGTGCACAGTATCCTTGAAATGCAGGAGTAGAAGATTGAGGCATATTCCTTCACATCCTGGAATCACATATTTCATGTTTCTGATGTTGAAGGATTTTTTTCCATGACAGCTATTTCACTTGACTGGTCAAGAGTCTTGAGTACTGAGGGGCACAGGGGCACCTTGAAAACTGGCTGTGTTTCATATCCAAACTTGAGGAGTATAAACAGCTTTTCAAATAGTGTCATTGTTATTGAACTCACAGTCAGATGCTGTGCTGATTACTGTCCTAATAAATCTCAGCTGTGCAGAGCTCATATCAAGATTGAGTACCATGTTGCCATGTATTTTAACTGGAATAGGAGAGCAGTGAAGGGGAAAAAGGACTCATTGAAACCATCAAATTTCTCTTTAATATATATTGTCTTGGCACTATTCTATAAAAACCTCACAGAAGGCTGACTAGCTCTAAACCGCCTTGGATTAGCAGTATATCTTTACAAGCTTCTCTGCTCTTCAAACTTAGAGGTTCTCCTCCTGAAGCTGTTACAGCTCCAGTCAAATCTTATTGCAGCTGAAGAAAAGATTGCAGTACTTTTTTTATTGCAAAACTATTCTTCATTACACACATGGCTGCCAACTGCTACTGGAAATTATTGCCCCAATGGTAAATATTTAACTCCATTTTATCTCACTTAGATTTTACTCATTAAGATTCCACACTGATGTTAGCAAAAGTCAACAACTGCTTATGTTTGGTAGTTTACATAATTGTAGGGAATAGAGATGGATGGAGCTTGTTTTTGTTAGTTTGTTCTTTTCCACTATTTTGAAGAGATCGAAATTCAATGTGCTGCTGTATGTCCATTGTTCCTGTGTTGTGATAAAATACAACTGCCTCAAATGGAACATTTTCATGAGAAATTGATGAAAACTATGCAGCAGATGTACCAATAACAAAACCAAATTTGTAGAATACTGCAAGTATTGGCAGAATCTTTGGAAACATAAAATTATAGTAGTTTTGTTTGGTAGCATGAATTTCTCTTTACCTCCAGGTTACCTTGAGTGATGTTTCAGAGCCTCCCAACTGAGGTCTTCCTGTGCTCAAAAGCCATTAATGTAAGTGCTACAGTGCCATTTTCCATGTGAATTGGCTGCTGTGGGGAAGGCTGGATCCTGAATCAGCACCATCCGGTGTTCCCATGACCAGCCAAAGACAGACACTGATTGAATGACTTTAACCCTCCCCTGTCTCCTCTTCTATGATTTCCATAAAGCACTGGCCATTCCTCTAACAATTGAAGAGTATATACTAGCAATTTTACTGCAGTATAAACAGAGATGTAGCACTTGAATTGTCACAAGAGGCATAAATAATTGCCATAAGACCACTGTCCTTTATGTTACTTTACTGTATGGCCTTTTACTGAAGTTAACTTTACTGAAGAGAAATAACTTGAGTACCTGGCTTCAGTAAATTGTCCAGTGAAAAGAAGTTATAATAAATTGCCCCATTCCAGGGCCAGGCATTGCAAGAAACTTGTTACATGTGTTGAAATGTTCAATAAGCAGAAGTGGTATGCTTGACCATAGACAGACATCCAGCCTTAGAAAATTATGTTTTAAAAAAATGTATGTAATGGCAAAGCTTGCAAACAAGGAAAGATGGATTAGATTAGACCTTTGCTGATACAATACCTTATTTTGGCAGCTGTCTTTCCCTCGAATTCAGTCAAAAGGTGTTGATCATATTAAATAGCTGTAATTACATCCTTGATGCTCTATTCCACTCTATGCCAGCTGTATGTTTCTATGGACCTCAAAGATCTGTAATAGTTTTCACCCTGAATGTGGTTCTGCAGTTCATTTCTTTATGAGTTTTCTCCTTTTGGGAAAACGAAATCCAGTAGAAGACACCACACCAAAAATAAAGAGCTTATCCCACTTTGGTCCTAATACATCGATTTCATTGCATAGCAAATTTTTAAATGCTACAGTTTAAACTAATCATTTGCTTCTCCTACTATTCTGACTCTCTCAAAACAAGTCAAATAGAAATTAGCCTAAAACACAACCACACAATATATTAAAGCCAAGAATAATGGAAACTGAAGCACATTTCTAGCTATCATTCCTCATGGATTCCAGCTATCATTCCTTAGTTGATTATTAATATATCCATTCATAGCTTGATGATGCAGGTCTTTATGATTTTTTTTTAAGTCACTGGTCTTTTTCTGAAATAATTAATTCAAAAACTTTAATATTCCACCTACAGAGATACTATTAATCCATACAGCTTCAAGAAAATATAAAGGGTTTTGCTACAGCTTTCTGAATAAGGATATCTGAATTCATATATATTTAACACATTCTCTACTGAAAAGTAGCACTAAGAAAATGTAGAGCAAGAAACATATGGAGCTATACACAAAGGGAATATATAATGTTGGCATAATCTTCAGGGATTCACTATAAATAATTTCTTTTGAAGATGTGTATATGTCTCTCTATTATCCAGATATTGTTATATTTAAACATACTTCAATGAAAATCAGATGAGGAGGAGGAATTTCCAGCAGGATCTATTTTATTTGAATGAAGTATCATTGCTGCTATTGATTTGTTGGTTTGAGGGTTTTTTAAACAGGTAATACTGTTAGAACTCTGCACTGGAGACAGTGGGGTAAATCTGGATCTTTGTGAAACATCATGCTCAACTCACCTCGTTTGAATTCCTGCAGCAGCAAATAGTCCAGGGTTGATGCTGTGTTCTGTGTCTGCTCCTGAGCCTTATTATCCAAGTCACTTCCCCAGCAAAGTCAGGTTAATTTGGGGTGAGCAGTTTCCATTGCAGGGGCTGATAGAAATGGCACCTGGAGCTTGTGCCTTTATCCAAACACACGGTGTGCTCAGGGCCTGCACTGGGGCAATACATCTGTGCCCTTCTGCACACAGGGCAAATACATCATTTACTGGGCATCTAGACACTGTGATAAGGACATGATACCAAAACCAAAGAAAACCTCATCAGATGTAAACGCCATTTCCTTGTCCCTTACTGCACTAAGAAACAAATATAATAAAATAATTAATTATTCCAGGTTCCAAAACTCAGTGATGATAAGAAGACTGTGACATTTTCAAACAGGACTTCAGTGAACCTGTATTTTTCATGGAGTTTTGACAAGCCCAAGAGTAAATTCCTTTGATTTAGAATAGCTTTTTTCGGCTTTTAAGGAGTAAAGGAAATTGAGTTTCTTCAACCATAATATGTGTAATAATGTCATATTTCTTTTCAAAGGACTAAAATAAGTGGGACTACGTAAAGCTGAACAAAAACATGGCTTATGTTCTCATGCCTTCTTGGGCCAGGACTTTTTTAAAATGGAACAATTTTTCTAAAACTAATCCGTCCTCACTGAGATCAGATAAAATTATTCTAGGACTTCCATGAATAACTTTTTGCCCAATGCCACAGACAGATGAAATGTATAGCTTCCAGATTAACAGTGTAGCCAAACCCTACAATTCATGCAGGCTGCAAACAACTCTTGATAGGTAAAAAAAAAAAAAGCTAAAACTCTGCACAATGTCTGCTTGCACACTGCCAAAGGCCTTTTGAAAACACTGTCACTTCATTAAAACTAATTTTGTCTGGTGACATAAAATACTGCAAAACTATTAATGCAGATATCAGTTTCAAATTTACAGGAAAATCAAAGATGGCTAAGATTTATAAATAAACTTTCAGAACTCTTATTCCAGGTTGTTATCCTATTTGCAGTTTAACTTCTTTTCACAGGTTTTAAGCTGTTGGTCTTATTGACATGGAGTTAACTCAAATATCTCCACAAGAGATAATAATACCAGTCCTGAGAGTTTCCTTATAAATAATGCAATTTGTTTAATATGGACAGATTAAAGGGCTGATTCATCCAGGGATTTAACACAGGAGTAGGCTCATTTAAAGACAGCAAGACTATCTAAACTCAGAAAACAAAGCAAAGTACTTAATATCTGGCATTGAGACCTAAAATAGGAATCTAGAAATAGATTTGTAACTGCAGTTTTCTAAAACTGTCTGCTAGATCATCAAAATTTGTCTTAATTAGGAATTAACATACTATTTGAAGCTGAGGATTTGCCTTTTTTTTTTTCCTTTTTTTGTAGTTTGTACAGTTTTTGATATGCATATTTTAAAAAGCAAATCAAAATCAAGTTTTAGGTAGAGGAAATGCCACCTCAGCCTCTGTCTCCCTGTGCCACCTGCCCAGAGCCAAGGGTAAGGGCAAAGTGAAGACCTTGAAAAAAAAATTTGAGCAGGAGAATGCCTCCATTTATTCCCCTTTTCTACAAAATTGCAGATTAAATTCAGGGCTAAATTATCCAAATATTATTCATTCTTTTTTCCTCAGATTTCCTAGAATTGACAAGGTATTGAACAAAAAGGATCACTCTTGCTAAAAAATGGTATCTCTGTACAAAGAGATGCCATAACAGTAGAATAGATTTAGAGCATTTAATTTCTTGGTTTTACTCTGATAAAAACTAAAAAAAAAAATCCAAACAGGCAACATTTTCCCCACACCATAAGTCTACCTGAAACATCACTAGAAGTCAGAATTACTTTTAAACTTTCCTTTTTTGACAGCCTCCTTTGCAGGGTGTCTGCCCTGGGGAATTGAAGTTGAACAACAGCACCAAACTCCAGTGTTTGCACAATGCAGTTCAAGCTCTCGTGGACATGGATGAACCCACTTGGACACCAGGGACCCTTCATGAAAAACAAATGAAGCTGCTCATGAGATCCATGCAGAATAGCTGAAGCTTTTTTTTCAATTCACAGTTTATTTACATTTATTACCCTTTATCTCAATGCTTGTCTATGTGCATCAACAGTTCCCATGATGGTACAGTGGGAGGCATAATTCCCCTTTGTTTGAGTTGTGGATTTCTTTTTAAAAAACCACAGACACAGGACAATGAAAAAGAGCTACTCTTTCTGGCATATCATGAGGGAATGCAGCAGAATCTAATGGAATATTCAACACAGCAGTGGGAATGCACAGTGAATGTATGCAGCTCTCAAAGTCCCTGGAAAACAGATAAACAAAATTCCATTCTGAGGAATATTTTTTGTGACTGGGGAGTCTCAGCATGTGGTAAGTCCCTCAAGCCTGGATTTCCTTGGTCATTGCAACTATTTTCCCCTTTCCCAAACTAATTGTCTCATGTAAGGACCAGATTTTGGTAGATAAGCCAAATTTTTTTAAACATTATTGGAGTCAGTCTAAGGGTGCAGCTGTCCAGATGCATTGCTACTAATTTTCTAGGGATTTAAAACTTTATTGTCATTGATACAGCACCAAAGCAACCTGCAAATTCACTAAGTTGCAGAATTTATCAGTGAAGCCACATAAAGGCTTTCAATATCTCTTCTACATCCTCCAATTGCTTCTAAGGCTCTCTGTTAATTTCAATACTTGCTATGACTTCCTCTGTCTTGAGAAAGCAGTTTTGGAATTGTCATTGACTTCCTCTAGAAAGCTGGTTGTTTCCAGGACACAAAATCTCATTTAAAAGCGATGAACCATCCTCTGATACAATGAGTATTAGTAAAATTTCGTAGAAATTTACTGTATTAAATGTTAAGCAACCAAACAGTTCAAAATCAAATAAAGAAATCACAGAGGAACTGAACAAACATTTAAAGTCTCTGGTATTCAGGAACCATCAAGTGAATATTCTATTTCTGTGACACCTGTAAATTCTTTTTTAGGTATATTTGAGTATTTGTAAGTACACTGAAATTCAGTGATCTCAGATTTATATGGTTGTACAAATACTGCTATTCTTTAGATTTACTGGTAGTTTTGGACGAAAATTATCCAGGAACTGAAAATAGCAGTGAGGCAAATTAGCCAACACACTGACCAAATCTACAGATATAGCAAAGTACTCCTTTAATTTTTCATTAATTTACTAAGGAAATTTGCAAGCAGTGTTAAAGCATATGGCAGAACATGTGGCCATCAGGCTCCACCATATGGCTGAGCCATGACTTTACCCTATTGGCCATCTATCCACAGGCTCAGTCAGGGGAGGAGTAACTTGCCCTTCTCCAGCTGTTGGGGGGTTTACAGTCCAGACCAGAACTCTGCTGAGGTTTCTCTACTGCCCCAGATGTGGAGCAATTATCAGCTGTTCTAGGAGGGAGCACTGCTGGTTAGGGGAGAAGCAGAACTCTGCCTATCCTTGTGCGTAGAGGTTGCCAGGAAACAGAATTTCCTCTGAAATCTCTGAAAGAAACATAGTTTTGGTTTCTAGAGATTACTTAGGGAAGATATTTGAACTTTTCTGAAAGGAAGAAATGCAAATGAGAGGGTTGAATCATCTCAGGTTTAAAAAAAAATTGAAACTCATGAAAGTGTAAACGAAGGTGATGGTTCTGGTTGATTTGCACAACTGTTCTTGCAAAAGTTAAATGTGCACAGACTTATCTTCCCCAAAAACAAATAGGCTGGAGCTGAGACTTTTAAAGAGCCTCATTTAATTGTAACCCATATGATTTATTTCATTTATGTGTAAATGAGAAATAGTTGTTGAGGTATCTTTAAAAAGCAGTATATTCTCTTATCTCAAAATCATCAGGTGGGTCCTAGACACTGAAGGCACTTGCAAGGGAGAATAATTGCTCACAGCTGAGGAATATAGACTTTTTTGTGCAGTCATAATATTGCATAGTAGGTGTGCTCAGGGTACTGATTTATCCTGCTTAAATCAGCAAATGAACCCATTCAAACATTAGTACTACTGTAACAAGAAACATAGAACAGCCACCATTCCCATCACAAGAGTTAAGTCCTCATTCTGGATTTCTTAAAAACCTTTCCTGTTCAAATACAGAGAGAAATAGGATAGAAAATTAAGTGGAAACATTTGTTTTGTGAATATATAACAAAACTAAAATAGGAAGTAAAAGGGAAGCAAAAGAAAAGGAAGCATACCTTGAGTTAAGGCTGTCAAACATCTTTTGTTGGCTTGTAAATGAAGCTTATTCAGCTATTTTTTCTCCAATTAAATATTTGAGGTTTCCATAGCAACAGCCATTTTGCAAGATGCAAATATTTCATGATCTGGATATTGAGCAGCTGAGTAAGTGGAACAGGAAATGCTATAACCATAACACAGGACTTTTTAGAGTACTTTCTAGGGAAAGAAGCAGTACCCACTGCCACAGAGCAACAGTTTCTTGACAGTAATGCTAATTTTAAAAGTTTGGATTTTTTCTAAAGAAATTATGCATTTCCTTTTCAGTTCTTGTTGTCTTGTGTTGTGTGACATGTGAATTTTAAAAGATAGTTTTACATTAAAATTAAAATAAAACTTAATTTTAATATTTTTTAAGTCATGATGTTACAAATTTAGCTTTTCAGCAAAGTGCTTTTCAAACCACTGAAGTCACTGCAGAGAGACTAGGTTATAGGGGCTGAGGCTCTACAGTCAATCTGTTAGACACACCGGTGAAAGAAATTTAAAAATATTGTTTCTCTAGCATGGCTGTTGGTGATAGCTCAGTAGGTGCTGTTCAATGCAGAGAATTCAGGAGCTACCAAGAAAATAATTTTAAAACCTATTTTGACAACTATGTTTGTTCTCAATTATATGAGGATTGAGTACTACACCTTTCTGCACAGAGCCCATTCCTGTCTGACAGAGCAGGGAGCAGTAGAAGGAAAGTGTTAATCCAAGCCCTTCAGCTGTGGAGAAGAGAGCTTTGGCATAAATCTTGGTGCTACATCTGTATTTACAATTTAAACCCCATCCAATATTGTATCATAGAATCACAGAATGGTTTGGGTTGGAAGGAACCCACAATGATCATCTAGCTCTGTGCAAGAGCCTGGCCCTGTAAATCCAGTGGCAGTATGAAGCGTGATATAAATCTGCAGCAGTGTAGAGAGGAAAGAGGAGACATGGATTTTGGTCAGTATTTCTGAAGGCAATTTTCTCTCACAGCCTTTCTTTCAGATGCTCTTTAGCATTAGGTATATGCTGAGATAGTCAGTACATCTTTCAGATTACTCCAAACATCTGTGTCTACCTTTAAGCATTTCTGAACATGACATGAAGGACACCCAGGAATAGGGAACTGTTTGTGTGCACCACGTTCCTGTATTTAAAAAGTGGCTACAAAGAAGATGAAGACTCTCTTTTTTGTAAGGAGCCACATGGAAAAGATGAGGGGCACAAGTTAATCCTGGGAAAATTCCTATTGGACATGTAAGGAAAATTTTTCACAGTGAGAACAATGAACCCTTGGAATTATCTCCCCAGGAAAGTGGCAGATTCCCCAACACTGGACACTTTTAAGATTATTCTTGTCTGGTTGCTGGACCATCCTGTCTAGACAATACTTGTACCAAGAAAGATTGGCCCACATGTTCCTTGAGGTCCCTTCCAACCTGTTATCCTGTGATTCTAGTTCTGGTCCTCAAGCCCTTTAGATATACTGATGTTCACCACACATTCCTGACATCTCATGTTAGAGAACAATGGGTATAAACTGAAACAGGTGAAGAACAGTGTTTCTGGGATCACCAGGAAAGGGAGTGCTGATCTGGCACAAGAATTATGATAAGCTTACCTTGTGTAGTCTTCTACAACAGAAGGCAAGAGAGGACATTCTTGCTTGCTCTAAACATTGGAGACACATGGCAGGTGAGGAATGGCTGCTCAGGCAGGAGGGCAGAGCTGAACACAGAAGAATATTTTTAAATGCTGAGTCTAAAAGCAATTTGAATGAAAACTGGAATTAGAATTCAGTTCACCGTAACAAGGTAAAAAAAAAAGAAAAAAAGAGCAGATGATAAAAGAGCAAAACAATTTTGTTGATAGATAATGTAAACCCTTTGCTGTGTTACCTTTTAGTGTCTATAAAAGCAGCCCTGTCCCCTTGCTCCTGTTGCTGGGTGATTGGGGTGCCCTTGCAGCCAGGGTGAAGCCAGTGTTAAGGTGCTGTTACCAGCAGGTTTCTCTGTGTGTGTGAAATTGCCTCACAAGTGGACAGGCTCAATGCCCACACTCTTTGGATAAAGAGCAGTGCTCAGACAGTGTCAGATGTGCTCCCTAACGGGTCTGCAAACAAGGACTTTACTCTGAGCTGATTTCCTCCTCCTCTTTTTCTTACAGAATCAACCAGGAGGTCCTGCATATTCTTTTATCCCTCATACTATTAAATTCCCTCAAAGATCTCTCAGGTAGCAGCCTTGAATGCTCAATTGGAATAGCTGATAGCTCAGCATATTTGTGAGCTATATGGTACATATTTGTACCATATCTGTGGTACATTGTGTTCTCCATAACAACATTAGCTATTTTTCCTTCTCCTACAATGTCAATAACAAATTGGAGCCGGGGCAGAGCTGTTAAGCCCAGGTAAGATAACTGAGGCACGACTTTCTTAGATATGAAACAAATGTATCTACCCTAGGGGAGATCTTTTATTTTATTTTTCCTTAAGCTAACTGGAGGTTTGTTTTGCATTGACTCAGCATGGCAGTTTAGGCACTAATCCTGTCACACAAGTCTCACAGACTTAAACAAGAGCATACCACACCTGAAAACACTGAGTTCTGTGAGTGATGTTTCTGTTGGAATTCATGCTCACCACAGCTAACTAGCCAAATATAGGGGATTTAAGGAGAGGATTAAAATGTCCTGTCTGGCAGCAATTGCTACAGGCACTTAAATTAACTGGATTATTAATCTCCATAAAGTACTTATTAGCTAAATACTGTTTTCTATATTTTCAGAGATAGAATTCTCAAAGAGGTCTGATTTTCCAAAGGGAACAAAAAATGTCACTGAAGAATTTCCATTAAGGACAAGACAGGAGTCCCAGGGTGTTAATCCAGCTCTTTCAGAGGCTGAAAATCTCAGGAAGCAAGCAGAGCACGAGCCACTGTCAAAGTTCTGGCAATTAATTTTCTTTTCGCTCCCTCACTGGATTTTACTAACTTGGCTATTGATGATATACATGTTATTTTAATGGTCATGTCCAACACAACAAAACAACCACAAACTATATTTGAGTTAATCTTTATTATGTATGAGTAAATTCTAAAAGTCTTATCTTTAAAAAATATGAGTTCCTTGGGCTGCCCTTAGATACTGGATAGCTAAATCTGTTTCTAAAATATAAAAAAAAGAGTAGCACTAGCTGATGAATTGACATATTGACAAGGACAGCTTTTTGAGAAGAGCTGCTGCAATATTCATCATCATGAAGGACCTGTTAGTGCAGAGCTGCATGACCTACCTCTGCAATGCTTCCTCAGCCAGGTTTTCTTATGGAATATGTTTATTCACTGATTATAAAGATTTGGCTGAATAAGGATTGTATAATCTGTATACTTAACCATGGAAACTGCCTTATTTATAATATTGTGGCTTATTCAGATTGTCAGAAGTGTTGGTAACATGACAAATATTCTCATTCTGTAATTATTAACACTTAGGTTAAAGAAAGCATCCTGCAAAAACACCTGTGCAGGAGCTGTTCAGATAAACTGAAGCCTAGATCAGCAGGATGTTGCTATAGGTAATGTCAGGGTTAATGTGAATGTGATTCAGAAAGATTTGCACAGTGCGACAGCATTTGACAGAATTTCCAGTTATCCAGCAGCATCTACTTGATAATCTCAGTGTTTTACAGCGGCATTTTCTGCTACTGGAAGTCACAACAGTTGAATGATTTGTGCAGGAGATCAAAGCTCCCAAAGTCAGGACAACAGAACCTTCATTTGTTACATTGTCCTTGAATTTACTTCATCAGGAATTATTTTTGAGCAAGTACATGGTCCTCTATTCCCAGTGCTTTAATTCTGCTCAGACACTATGAAAAAGAACAAGGGAATATTAGCAAACCAATACTTTAAGCAGAAAGCAAACCATGGCAGTGACAGGCAAAGAAAGTGCAGCAGTGGAGTTGCAGCTTTGCTTCCAAGGGCTTGTCATGCAAGATAACTGAGAGTATGAATGGACACAGAACAGCTTAGTCGAATTAGATTAGAGCAAAGCATGTCAATAAACAAGATTTTAGGACAGGAAAATGAGGAGAATTAACAAAAGGAAACAAAATATTCTTTAAAAAAACAAAAAGGTACGATATTGTGAGCAAAATGAAACAATAATCAAATCAATGCTTTTAGAAAAAGTTCTGGTGCTTTTTAGCTATGCAGCACAGATCCCATATGAGAGCAGTACCTCTGGCCCTACAATCTCTGCTATAATTTCTCATTAGCATCATCTTAGATTCTTTACTTCTCCAGCAATATGATTAGAAATAACAATAAAAGCAATAACATGTATGCTCAGGGTTGGTACAGGCTTCAGGCATTCAACAATATGCTTTTTTGGAGTATTTTTAATTCTGATCCTAGTATTCACAATCCTTTTAGCTAATCAAAGCTATGAGAATATTGCTTTTTCTTTTCTAGCTAAGGTTTGGTCACTTCCTGACAGATTCAGTGTCTAGTAGACAATGTAAATAAGGTTTGATCACTCCATCACTCCACTTCTCTGGGTTAGAACTCCAAGTATTGCATGGCTTATAAAAAGAGACATGCCTCTGCCTCCCTGCTGCTTTTTTTTTATAACTTCCCAGATTCCAAGTTATCCATTATAACTCCAATTTGTCAATACAAATGCACTCAGGAAGCTGCATCAATGTGAAGTAAAAAAGATACTATAATTAAGGATATATCTAGGCAAATCCTATAGCAGGATTTTAATGCAGCACATTGAGAGTATGAACCTCCAGGACTCAGACTTAATTAAGGAAAAGAAAATAAAAGGTTATCTATTGTTTCACTATCTTGAATCTGTGCAGGACAGACCTCCTACAGAGCTACTGGTGACTGGCTCTGGGTCAGCTCTTAGTTCCACCAAGGACTCTCCCAGGGATCAGTGCAGTCAGGACCATCAAGGCCAGGAAATCAGAAGGAAACAATTCAGACTGTTGTATTTGTCCTCAACATTTTGTGACTGCACTCTTATATTTTGTCACTACATTTTTTTTTTTTGCATAAACATTCCCTTTGGGCAGCTGGACTTCACAGCAATGGGATCCTTTCAAAGTACGTCATCGAAAGATGTTATGCATGCTTCAAACTGCTTGTAGATGAAACAACAGCTGGATGAAAAGTACAATGAACAGGTAAACAGAGTAATGGGTAGATTATCTTTCATGTAGTAAGGAGCAGCCACAGTAAAGCAAGTTCTTTGTCAAAGGAAGGGTAGCAGTTACTTTACAACAAATGATTCTTTATTTTATAAACTCCAACCACTACTCTGTGTCAACAAATCCTATTTGCCCTTCTCAAGGGGCCTGGGGACAGAAGGTGAATGACATGTGAGCTAGAAGATATACAGGGTAAGCCATGGTTCTCTTTTTTTAATTTTGCTCTTTTGACTTTGATTTTTAACCAATTTTTGCCTGGGTCAGTATATATCTTCAAATTTGTTGTTGAACCCCAATGCTGTCTCTTCTGCAGTAAGGTGCAGTTTGACCTGTTAGCTTCTCCTTTCAATAGATGTTTATGTGAAAACCTCAAAACATCAGCTGCACAGCATATCCCTTGATGAGAGAGACATGCAGCAATTATGCCTCATGAAGTATAATGTTTCAATCCCTGAAGCATCAGCATGGGTATACATTCTGTTCTCCATGAGACCATCTCCTCATCTAGTTTTGTTATCTCCTTGCAGACTGATATCATTTTGTTTTCAAAATGTAAAGAAGGAAAAGGGAGTAAAGTAATTGTGAGTGATTATTTACAACCCATGCCAGATAAGCCAGTTCTTTGGAGTTGTTGCTTTTGTGGTAGGGGAGGGATAAGGTTGTAGGTGATGAAGCAGAGTTTCTGCTCCTGTGGTATTTTTGTTCATTTGTTGCCAGTTGAATGTTGGTCCCTTCATGCCATCAGTCTCTTTACAGCCTGTCTGTCCCAGTGGGGAGCAGTGACAGTGCAAAAATCTCAGTTTATATATCTCTTTTTTGTAATTCATTAAAGGTGAGAAATGAGGCCTCTGTGAATTGAATTGCTCTGATGCAAAATGCTTTCCAGCAGTTTATAAACCTGTCCCCTAGGGTTTCAGTGTTAGCCAAAAGACATGCATTTTTTTAATCACGGTTTTCTAGATTCTCAGAAAATAAAAATAGCCACCTTTCTTTCTGCATCATAGAATTTCAACAAAATATCCATGTCATTTGTATCAATGTGTAGAAAATTATCTGCTTGCCTGTTAAGGTGGGATGATATTTAGTAATAGCCCTTGCTGCTGACTAATTTAAATCATCTTTCTTTATTGATGGATCATATGAAGGCCTAAGAAAAATATCACTGTGTTGCACCTGAATTTTTTATAAATAAATAACAGAAATTGGCCTAATTATATTGTTTCTTACAGTAATTGAATCAGTTAAAATAATGAAACACTGTGGGAGCTTCATATTTAAAGTTCTTATTTAAAACCTAAAG
Organism: Illadopsis cleaveri; assembly: GCA_013399915.1. Classification (NCBI taxonomy): domain Eukaryota; kingdom Metazoa; phylum Chordata; class Aves; order Passeriformes; family Timaliidae; genus Illadopsis; species Illadopsis cleaveri. The sequence goes on from VXBB01006426.1 coordinate 445,884, forward strand.
AAATTCACTGTGGGCCTAGGGCTTTCTCCCATGTGGTTTAGATAAATTTGGAACGCAGGAGGGTTTCAAGGCACTTATGCAACAGCAATTATGTATTTAATTACTCCCTTCTATTAGATCCTGTTGTTAAATCCAGTTCATAATGAATTAACATTCTGGGCTATCAAGGCAGGAGCTTCAGACCATGCCAGATCAAACAACTTGCTTAGGCAGCGGTCATTAACTGGAGTAGTAACCCTTGTGATATTTACATATATGTAATACATAAACCCTAGTAATGGTGTGCTGAGGCAAGATGGGGATGTTGGTTACTCTGCAGTCCGAAGAGCAAGTCCAGCTCCACCAGGCACTGCAGCTGATCAGTTCTTAGGTGCACTGAGTTTTGGGTCCACGATGGTCAGGCAAGTGGCACTACCAGGCTCACAAAAAGGCTGCATAAATGGGCTGTGCAACTTCTCATAAAAATAACCTCTGACTTTGAAGAGCCCACCCCAAACACATCACCTTTCCTTCTGTGAGATAAAATACTCATCTTTAGAAAGCTCTAACACAGTTTTCACCCTGAGGCCACTAATAACATAGAACTCAGAAGTTAATATATTGACCCATACCACAAACTAAATTTTTGATTGAGTATTAACTGGAACAGGGTAAGTTCTCTTCAGTAAATGAGGTTTGTATTGAATAAAATGGCTGACATGGAAGTAGCATGAATTTCTTAGTGAGTTTGCTTCAAATGTGCCTTAGGAGCACAGTAACATAAATCACAGGACTTCCATTATTTAGTTTTTAATCTCAGCTTTTAATAGCTTCATAATTCACTGTTGTTTTTAATTACCATTCATATCTCCAACAACAACAAAAAATAGGCTCAAAGAAAAAGAAATCAAGCATCAGAACCTGGTTTTGATTTAGAAATATTCATAGTATTAAAATAGAACTGTTGCTCCTAGCTAAACTGTTTGAATTATACATTAATTCATTTCCTCTGATTTCCGTGGTGCTATTTTGGAATATTTTTTCAACCACTGATTTACATTTTATGTTCAAGCTGAAATTCCACTTTATATTCAAAGATATTAGGTCAGCTATATAATTTATTAATTCATCAAAGTAAACACCATATTCTACCACAAGTGTCTCGTGTTGCTGCTCACCAACCAGCAGCTGCCACAGGGACAGTGAATCTGAACATTTCTGGGGTGTCTGCAGAAATCTAAGATTCAGGAAAACAAGTTTAAACCCCAGTGTGCTGTGGGTGAGAGCCAGCCAGGAGGCATGTCAAAGTCCAAATGGCATCCTGAGGCAAATACACAAGCTGTTAACTATGCCACTTTGGTTTATGGAAAGAAGTAAACTCATAATAATAATGCTTTGTCAGTCATTTGTTTTTACAAATCTAAACTCCAGCTGATATATCTTACAGGGCTATAGAAGCTAGAATACACTGGAAAAATTCCTGATCCACTTCAGTGTGAGTACAGCCAAGACAAACTGTTCACTGCAAAGGAATAATTTGATCGAAATTATGCATTTCCTTGAGTCCAGTAGTGCTACACCTGCTTTCATCTCACTTTTTTATATTTTACAAGTAGCAAGATGCAAAGAGAAGCCTCCTTTTAATTTTTTGTCTCAACTATATTTTCCTTTAACCAGTCTTCCTCCTTTCCTGCTCTGGAGCTGGGCAGAAACCAGCATGGAGAAGAGTGAGGGAAGTTGCCACCCTGCACATCCAGAGGAGTCCCCACTCCCAAAACACTGGGGCACCATCTCCACTGGGGCACCCAGTCTGGATCATTCTCCCTTGCAACACTGACGGCAGCTGTCTTTGGATCAGACACTCAGCAGAGACTAAACACAATTGCTTCAATGTTACTCATGATGGATTAATTAATTAGAAATTAAACTGCTGTCATCTCTCTTCATTCCTTCTCATCAGGACATCTTCCTCCTTCATCTGCAGCAGAGTTCAGCTGAGGTAGAGCAGAGCAGAATGCAGACATGTAGCTTGCACAGCTACAGTGGGAAGTAGATGTGGGTACATCTATGTATATAGACAAAGACATATGTTTTAAATAGATGTGTGTGTGTATATATATATACACTGAATAGTTGCCACTATAAATAAATAGTGTGAAGAAACGCAATATTTACAGATAAATTTAAATCATAGCTCTTGCTGTCCAGAATCTAAGCAGCTTTTCTGTCAAATTCAGCTATTAAAAAAAAAGATATGGGAAAGTACGGCTGTATTGCCACCTGGAGGATCTGTGTGTCCTTACCCGTGTGTCGTGACTGGCTCTCCAGGATGGCATGTGTGTGGTGTCTCTGAGCACAAGGGTTTAACTCTAAGGAACAAAGTTCCTGGCATCGAGGTTATTATTAGGGGTAATTTGAATCAGTTAATTATGTAGTTACACCTTTTGTCAGTCTTTGTACCAGAATAAATAGCTCCAAAGCCTGGACACTTAACTTATTTTTGTGCTCTAAAGATGACGTGTCTGTGCCTTCAAAATAAACTCCTGGGTGTTTGCTCTTGGTTAAAGGAAGAGGCAGTAGGGATGGTGTTGGCAATGGAAGGGATCAGAATTCAATGTTTCCTTTCAGCTTTTTTTGTCTTTGATTTTGACTTGAAGTTTTAGGACCCTTCTAGATTTTAGAGTTAGGAAAATGTGAAGAAAGCTTTATTGCAAAACCAAAGATTAATTCTAAAATTGAACCTGTTTCCTTCATGCCAAGGAGATCTAAAAGCCTGAAATAAAAACCTGCCAAAGCCATCAAGTATTCTCGTGCAGACTCTTCCCCCTTCTCCCTGCTGCCAGGAACGACCAAAGGGAAGAAATGGTTCCTTCACTGAAAATGATCCAAGTATGAGGCATATTATCCCTTGGAGTACAGAAAGCATGATCATCCCAGCATGGGCTGCACAAAGTGGACTCATCTTCCACTTATATATTTACAGGGAGCTCACCAGTGCTGTCCTGAGTGCACTGAGGATTCTGCAGCCACAGTATTGCTGCAGTCTCCAGGATGTCAGGAAGGGACAGAGCCCTCGTCACACTGTCCTCCTCATCGGAATTAAACAGCTTTTCCACTTCCCTGACACCCGATCTGCCCCGAGGATGGTGTCACTGTGCACCAAGGACGAGCAGTGGGGACCTTTTCCTTACCAGGTGTGGGTGTTCTGAGCTGGTTAATAGAGAGAGGCAATACCCACAGAGCTGGAAAATGCAGTACAGGGGGCACTCTGAGCCTTTCCCAGGCAGGGAAAGAAATGACTGGCATTTCCCAGAGCAAGCTTTAGGCATTTCCCAGAGCAAGCAGAGGCATTTCCCAGAGCAAGCAGGCCCGTCAGAACTGTCGCAGAGTGCCACCAACCCAGCAGGGGACGCCCCAGCAGGAGCGTTCAGCCAGGCCGGCCCGTGTGGGCGGCTCTGCCCTGCCGGGGGTCAGCAGCCGGGGTTCAGCAGCCTGGGGTCAGCAGCTGGGGTTCAGCAGCCTGGGGCAGGGAGCTCCTACAGGGGCTGGAGCAGAGTGTGCCGCAAATAATGCTCCTTCCAGCTCTGCGCAGAGGGAGAGAAACAAAGGAAGGGCAGCGCTTTGCCCCTGTCCCGGCAGGGCGGTGCCCTGGCAGCGAGCCCCGGGTGCAGCGGGACAGGGGACAGGGGACAGGCACCGGACGGTGCTGTGACATCAGCCCGACATTTAGGGTACCTGGGCGGTCACCTGGCAGCCTCCCACTGTGCACCTGAGCAGTTCCTGCCTCAGAATCACCAGATTCCACAGATTCCTGGTCTCCTGTGCCACTGCATGGCCACACGCAGAAATGCAGGTCTGGGGAGGAACTTTTGTGCTCTTTCCATGTGATAACAACGAGGAGAAAATTAAATAACATTAAGGGAGGCTGTAGCAGTGACAGCAAAATGATGAGCAGGCACCTCTTGGAATTACAAAAAATCCTGAATCCACACGTAGAGAAATGTGCTCACATGTTGGTTTTCCCATTATATTTTTTGTTGTATTATATGGTCTTGCTTAGGGAAATTAGCCCTAATTTTAACAACCTCTATTTCAGAAGAAGAAGTAACTTTAGTTCCTGATCGTTGCTGAAACACTTATTTTTCTGTATTGTTCTGTCTGGACAGATGGCAGCCATTCCTAAATAAGTCTCTATAGGACTAAAAATAATATTTTAAAAATAATGTTAGCAGAAGATAATGCTAAGTAAAGCAGTATCTCATATGGTTATATTCTAATTCCCCAGAAAAGAGATGCCAGCAGCTGCAGCACAGTAGCTGAAGCATAGCATTTCTCCTTGTGTTAACCTAGACATTGCAAGGGGGCAGCCAGCCACAAAAGAAGCTTCCCTCCAATTATTGTACTTATCTAGGAAAAAATCTGAAAAGGGCCATCTGACAGGCAGGATGCCATCTTTCTATTGCTAAGCAACCCCTGATATCTCTTTTCAGGAGGAGTGATCAGCTTCCTCAAGAGCACACAGCTGAATTTAAAGAAGCCTTTTTGCCTTCTATATTTCTTTTATTCTCTCTCTCATTTTTCTTTTTCTTTTTAACTACACAAAAAAACTACTGATGGTCCTATAATGACAAAAAATAGGACTGGGAAGAGCTTACTAGGCAAAAGACAAGCAAAATCTGAGCTGCAGACTGCAGTCAATAAGACAAAGCTGATAATGATGGCACAAATGACTTTCCACTGTAGCTGACAATGATGCTAAAGAAAATTAAATACACCAGTCTATGCAGAAAATTTGGGTTGGAGAGAAAAAGTGAGAGAAAAGTGGGAGGTAGACTACATCTTCTTTAGGTTATGCTTTCCCATTCCTTTTCTTCCATTTTGTTTTACTTTCTTTCTGTCTTCTAGCTCTTATTTGGCAACAATTCAGCAGCATATGTGTTCAGATTGAACATGTACTTTTACCCACTTTTGTTGCTTGCTAAGGCTCTAAGTGCTACCTTTTTGCTGGTCCCCTGTTTCTATTTCTCCTTGTCTCTGGGGTCACAGGTTTCTGCCATTTACTGCTCTTCCAACAGCTGTCACTTAACTAAGCAAGTATATTTTAAATTGACAGTATTTCTATCTTGATATATCTTGGTGTCTTGAAGCACAGTGGTACTTTTCAGTGTGGTAAACATACCCACAAAATTCTCTGTCTCACGTTGGCTGTTTTCTCATTGAACCTTTGTGTTACAACATGCAGAAAGTGGTTTCTTGTGCATGCAGGGAGTTGCCTTATTCTTTTTTTTCCTAACCAGAAAGAAACTATGAGTGCCCACACCGATCTTTTCAGTTGATGCAGATAGCAAAGGACTCAGTCAAAATTTTCTCCAAACAGGTCCAGATCTTAGAGCAAGTCCTCCCAGCATTGAATAGAGGGCATAGCACAAGATCTTTTTCCTGCTTACCCTCTGCCTTCTCTCTCTGGATACTCTGAGGTCAATCCATAATCAAGAAGCTCAATTTAACCTCTTAAACTCAATGGCCACTCAGCAGACATTATTATATAAATAAGGATATTCTTTCCCCAGTCTCCCAACCTCAAGCACATACCGAAGATACAATCTTGCTCAAACATATTAGTGCTCGATTAAATCCATTGTCTCACATTTATCAGTAGCAGTACAGACATTTTCAGATACCCATACAGATGTTGAGCAGAAATGATTTCTCTGGACAAGGTCAGAGCTGAAATGAAAAAATGCCCACAACAGGATGTGTTTGCAATTATCTTTCCAGTTACAATGAGTACCTGGGGTGAGTATGGCTTGAGTTTTACTGCTCTTTCTCTTTGTGTGAATGATGGTAGCAAAAGCACCCATCAGTATAAGGGTGAATACCAGTGTGGTGGGCAAAGCAACTGCTGAAATTATGGTCAGTTTAAGGGCAGTTTGAACGTATATAATTGAGATAAATTCAGCAGGTCAATTAGGCAAAGAAATAATTAACACATCAGAGAATGATGCAAGGGAAAATTCCTGGTGAGGAGGAATCTGTAAGGAACCAGAGGGTTTTGTGGTGCAGGGTTATCCCCTGTAGTGAATTGTCTTTATGGAACCACAATTTTCTCAACAAGGATCTCCCACAGGGGAGAAAGAAATCTTCCTTTTGTAAAAGACCTCAAAATAATTCAAACTGTCTGCCAGTAATTAAATCCATTACACTAGCAACAGGTGGTAAAGCTGTAATTTTTTCACATCTGTTATCATTTTCATGAGTCAGTATGTATTCATTGCAAGAGCTGGGTAAACCACAGAGCAGAGAGGGCTGGGTTGATGGCTGTCATCCAGGCAGCCGCTGTGCTCACTCCTGTAGTTATCTGAAGAGCAGAGCAGAGAGGATGTGAGAATATCTGGTAGGCAGGAAGGGGTTTGGGCAGGATTCCAAAGGGTAGGATGGCAGGGATTTAAAAGGGAGTGAAAAGATTTCATAGGTTCTTTATAGGGAAGAGTAAGAAAGAAAAAGGGAACTTTGGTTGTGTTTAGAATATTACCTTGATAAACCTTCCCTAACACAGACTTTCTGTGTGGCCTGGAATATATTCCTTGGTTGTTCTGTCTTAGTAAATTTAAAAACTAAAATCCCTGGGAAATTTCATAGTCATTGAGGACAACAGGCATAGGACAGCTCACATGTATGTTCTTGAACTTGCCTCAGTCTCCAAATCACAATGCATTTGTGCAAACTGGCTGCTGGGAGTAGTGTGCCATGATGAAGAGGTCTGGGTATGTTGCAAGAGGAATTCTATTGAAGGGCTTACTAAGACCAAAAGCTGCTTTCAATGCAAAGAGCAAATGGAATGGCCACAGCTCTGGGTTACAAAGCAGCAGGTTGTACATATCAGTCCTATATAAGAGTAGGAATGAATCTTGCTACTGGGATGTGCAGTGTGCTCACTGCTCTGGAGAGCAGCTGCAGCTTTTTGCTGTACTTCAGGATTCTTGACTTCCCAAGAACATTGTCCATGCCTTTTCCACCTTCCTCCAAACACCACTCCTTCTTTAACTCAGAGGGGAAGGGCTCTGTAATTTCAGCTGTCTTTTCCTTTTCTGAATACTGGCAATAATTATGTATGGAGAGGTGAGAGAAGTTCACAATCTATTTACATCCACAGCAGTGACACAAGGTTTGAGGTTTTGTTTAGGACATGCTGCCTTTATATCTCCTCAAAGACTGGTTTCTTCTCCAGTAGCTCCTTGCATGGCAGTATTAAGGATACTTATTATTGCATTGAATTACAGTTTTGTAGTGACTAAATAATTGTTCCCTTAAAGAATCTTTAAAAGACCAGTTTAGAACAAAAATATAGGTAATTGACTTACTGCTGGAGGAATTTCTTTAATTATATCTTCCTCCATGGCAATGAATAGATTACTGTAATTCTTTCTAAAGAATCATCATTTAACTTTACTGGAATTTGAACTAACAAAATTTTGAAGGTTGTTTAATGTTAATAGCTATCCTTAAGTTGAGACTACTTGGCTGAGATCCATGCCAAGGGGCAGGGTTTATCCAGCAGATCTTTGCTTTTCTGGAAGCTCTAACATGGGCAGAGCCACAGATCACTCAGCTTCTAGCCACATCCTCATGGAATTGTGCTACTGTAAACTCCCATGTGGCCAAAAGACCAGCAGGGACCACATCTTTTCTTAATTAATAAAATTAGACACTGGAAATTAATAGCCCTTAAACTGTCTAAACCTCCAAACAATTATTGTGGAGTTCTGGATGGAAATAGAAATGGGTACAGACCAAGTCTGTCCAGGCATCCTTCCCACCCTCTTCTTCCTCCCTTTCATATCCTTGACTTTGGAACCAGGCCCTTGCCATCAGTGCTGGCAGTCCCTCAGCTTGCCCAAAGGCACCCTAGAAGTGTTCAAGGTCCACAGACACCAGAGCACCACCACAGATGCTGGTGTGAATGCCCTTCCCAGCTGTGGGTGACTCTGACACCTCTGCCAAGGCAGCAGCAGGGCCTCCAAACAGCTTCATCTCATTATTTCAATGAGAAAATAAGCAGGAGAAAGGAGGGACTCCCTGATGTCCAGTTCCCCCATTCTCAGAAACTGCATAATTAGCCCTTATTTTGTGGAAGAGTATTTGCCCACAGAACACAAAAGTCATGATTCAAGTGTCGTTCTTCACTGAAATAACTTCAGAATTTCACGCTGACTGATACAGGGAGTCTCCAGGTTTGTAAAGGAATGAACTAAAGCAGATTTAATAGGTTTTGGGGATGGATAATTTATTTGTGAGGTTTAGCATTTTTTATTTGATTATTTGTCTAAAAGGCTCATATGATGGATTTAGTATTCCTGAGAAATCATTGGATGTTGCTCAGTGATTCACTGACTGCTGGCCAGAGCACTCTTTGTAACTGATTTATCTGAATCCTTTTCAAATCCTTCCCTTTATTAACATTTCAGCAGTTCATTTCCTATGTGAACTCATGGTAGTTACGTGCTACTCAGGAAGATTGTAGGAAAATGGTTTTAAGCACAATGATTACATATTGAGCAGATGAGCTGTCTCGGGTTTATGTCACAGCCCATCTGCCTGTTTGAAACAGGCTTCCTGCACTGTGCCATTTCCTCTCCATCGAGCAAGCAGGGGAAAAAGACTGCTCATGCTGCATCTTCATTCTGTTTGACCTTTCTAGAGTGTTATTTCACATGCACATTCTGAAGTTTGCATTTCCTTCTGTAAATGTAATTTTAATCTCATTCTATTTTGGCAGCAGATACCATTGCAACAAAAGCTGTTCATTCTTTGTCCCACTATCTTCAGTGTGGAAGCTGAAATACAACATGTCAGCTGGAGAAGGGCAGTCTGAGATAAGCGTGGGGTGCACACGTCAAGGCTGAATCCCACAGAGATCTGAATTGTAGTGAAAATCAGAAATGTATAGGTCTTGGTTCTGTGTTCAGCACTGAAGAACATATACACTTGAGTTTGGGCTGGGATCAGACTGAGATCTAAAGTGGAGCTTGATCAATTCCCTTCATCAGTCTCCCATGCAGTGTGAGTATTTAAAATTAAAATATTTTCCCCACAGGTTTTACATTTTACTCGCTCTTATTCCTACTAGTCTGGGTGAATACTTTGCATTATGATGAACCAGCCACAAGGTGTCAATGTAGTGTAGCAGATTCTCAGTAAGGGTTTGTTATTACAGCATCCTTTGACTTGCAATGCAAATAAAAATCTGCCTTCTGATAGGATATTTGTATCACTAATTGCAAAAATTCTGGTCAGATCACATTTTCTGTACCTGATTCTTTTAATCAGTGAAGTCTTCTTATGCTATGATTGCTGAGATGTGAGGAGAAAAATCAGTATAAATGACTGAAGTAAATAATGTGACAAGTCACAACTGCTGTAGCACTGTTTTAGAAGGAAAGGCTGACAAAGTGGGATGTAGACTGGTGGAGATGAATTAATTCTTGTCAAAATGTCAGAAGTGACCATAAGCAAAAAACCAAAATATGTGAATTTTGCTTTTTGCAGTAAGGAGTCAAAATATCTGGATGAACTGGTGTGTGTTTATAAAGCCCCAGTTACACCCATTTATAAGAGGTGTAGGGACAGATGAGACCAGATAGAGATGGAAAAGTAATATTGCAGAATCCTGTTTTGTGTCTTCTACATACAAATTATTGTGTGTCATTAAATATAAAAACAAATGCCTCAAAAGAACCAGAGCTACAACTGAGGTCTGAATTACAAGGGACATGGAAGCAATTTGGTTTTCTATCTCAATGGGGGGCTTGGATCTAGGGAGGAAGGGCCTGTCAGAAATGAGAATAAAAGACTGTTAGGAAAATTACTCCTGGAATTGTGAATATTATCCCTTTGAAGAATGCTTTAATGGATTTGGGCTAAGAATTTTCAAAGAGGTTAAGGACTTAGCTCCCATTCAATGTCAGTGGCTTTCGGACATTTTACTGCCACAGTCTGCTTTGAAAATCCCAGCTTAGAATATTAATTTTAATGTACCCTTTTCACTGCAGTAGGAGGGAGCAGATCCATGACAGAGAAAAGAACAGAGAAACTACAAAAGAAAATAAGTTTCTTTGTATGAAATTCTTTCTTCATAAATTATTGTACTTTACCTAGTCTACTCAGTCAAGTACAAAAGTACGTAAAATAGGGGGCTGAGCAGAGGATATTACATTACGTGGCGTCCTTCCCTTGTGTTAATGACCCTCTTTTTGCTTTGCACAAAGTGGAGGGCACTGGTTAGCAGATAATACCATGAAAATATACCCTTGGGTACATTTCTTAAAGAACAAAGGGAAGATGAAGCCTGTTTATGCAAAGAGCTGGTTTTCTCAGGTTCTGAACCAGCTGTGACACCATGCTGTCTTTTGAGAGATATTTTATTGGGCAACAGATCAGTGTCGGAGGACAAAAGAGCAGCAGCAATAGATGCATCATATTCCCTGCAGCTCCCTGGGGCACGTTGGGACAGTGGTTAGAAAAACTGCAAAGTCTGTGGGAATAGAACTCTTGCTGTTCTTGTGCTTTTCTCTTTTTGCATTTTCTTTCCATATGGTATATCTTAATGAATGGCCCCCTCACAATACTGGTGTGATGGTAAATAAGATGCTGCAGGAAAGCTTTAAGTTTTTCAGGATGAAAGTATGTTGAAAAGATGGGTTTCCATCGCAATGGTGGCAACCAAATATGATGGAAAAGCCAGCAGAGAACTCACTGCTAGCCCCATGTCAGACCTTACTGTCAAAGATTTGATCTTCAAGTGGAAATGAGACAATATCCTGGCTCTACTTTAGTGATATAGTGACACTGATTTTTAATACTTTTTTTATTTTATCTGTCCTGAAAGGAACACAAATCTGAGCATTCTTTTTCTTGGAATAAACCAGGCAAGAACTAAAACAAATTGCCCATGATGCAGGTGAATTAGGTTTATAATACAGTATTTGAATGTTGGGTTTTTTTATTTTCTGTTATGCTAAAGAAAAGCATTAGTTTAGACAAGTGCTGCTGGAAGGGTACAAGTAAAGATGTGAGGTTGACTGGCAGGTCATTTTAGGAATGGGAGAATGAATGTTGAAAGAAAAAACATGTGCCAGAGCTGGGATGTAAGAGAATCCCAGTGAATACATGATTTCCAACAGAAGCTTGTCACTTCCAGGTTTTCACTACTACTACTTATGTAGATAGAAAAAGGGTTTCCTTTAGTAAAAATATCTCAGGCCACAATAACCATAGTAATTTTTTGCTATGACTGAAGTGCTTATTCCTAATCAAGAGCACAAATTGAAGGTCTAGTTCTGTGTAAATGCAAAATGATTGTCTGTACAAAACCAACAAATTCCTCTCCAGATAAATGCACAGGTTTCAAAGTGTGTATGAGTCAAGCTGTCACCAAGCCCATCTGTTCTATCTGCATCTGAAAAATGAACACCACTTCACAGCAGAGAAAGCACTGAACGTGTAGCACCTCTGGCTTGGGTTTGGACTCATTTTATCCAGACTGAACAAAGTAAACCATCATGTTAGATGATGCTAAAATATCTTTCTTTCACACTAAGACAGTGACATGCCCAAGACACAGAAACTAAATATTACCTGAGCATCAGTAAAGGGATTATAATAAAGCAGAAAGAAATGAGAACAATTCCTGATATAAAAACTAAGTTATGCATCTTAATTACCTGTTGTGTCCAACCTGGTCTCCCTCCTGCCAGCTTGCGGCATAGATACAATTTGCTCATGTTCAGCTATCAAAAAAAAATTATTCTTCAGGATGTTGATCAGTCTCTTCCCAATCTTTCAGGGATGCTCAGGATGTTCTTAATGTTGTTACATGAGCAGTGGTAGTTTTGTTACTATTAAGCTTAGGCTGTGAACAGAAATGGTGAGTTCCTGCCATGCTGCATTCGCAATCACAGAGGTACCACATGGGTCCATGAAACGAGAGGATCACACAGAAACCATGAGCCAATATTTGATTAGCGTGGATAGAAACAGCCCTCATGCACTGGGAAATTAACTGCCACCAAACCCCTGGTAAGGAGAGCAGAGCTTTAGTGAAGGAGTGGAAGGAAGGTGTTATTGTGGCTTTGTGGCTTCATTGAACCTCACTGGCCATTTGGAAAGAAAGCACAAAATACTTGTGAGAAAACCTGAAAAGCTGAAAGAATCAGAAAGCACACTAGGTCTGCCATCCATGAGGGGTGTTTGTGCTTTGCTGGCTCAGGACCCAGGTCTGTAGCATCTTGAAAGAACAGACTTTCTATTGAAATGACATGAGGTGGAGAATTTCCCAACTTGCATGTCCTCTGCTACTGCACACACTAACTTTGTCCCTTTTAGTATTTAACAGGACTCAGTAATGAGGAAATTATTCAACTTCCCCTTTAATTACCTACTCCAGACTTTGAGTTGTACTGGGTTTCCCCCAGCTTGGAGTGTTTGGTCTAAGAACAGCTCTCTCAAGGCAGGACACCCACTTTAAATTCAGGATGCTTTCTTCACAGATTTTAATGTTTTGGCAGTTCAGCCAAACACAGATCAGATGTGGGTGGCACTATTCACTGTCTGAATCATGTAAGGAGGTTTAGAAGCACATTGTCTTCTGCTGAATGGTGTTACCCAAATTGTGACCTTAAGATCTCAGAGACCTCCTTGCAGCAAAGCCACTTGAATGACTTTGTGTCTGTCAGCATCTGTGGACAAAGTTCAAAAGAAAGGGGCTGTTTATGATTTCTTTCTGTTCATATTCTTTCACAGACATTTTCTACAATACCTGGCTTACAGCATCATTTATAGTTTTAATGTGGAGTAGTCCTTAGGGAGACGGAGCTATCATTCCTGTGGTTATGTTGTAAAAATAACTAAATATGCAACGAAAACTAGGAAGTGAGCGTTTGCTGTTGGTTGGATCTCAGCACAGCCTTTGATACCACTGGGCATAGCATATTTCCTCTCAAACTGGCAAAAGGACTGTGAAGGTAACTCAAAGACTTCTTTAATTTGGCTATATTATGAATACTCAGATCACTTTCTTCCTCTTCACCTGAGTTTCCTCCAAGGCGTATTCTGAGTACCCACAGTTGCAGCTGGTTATCCTCAATCTCCTTCCTTAAAAATGCCATTTTTCTTCATTTTCATTTCTTCTTCGTGTTAGAAAAACCTGCTTTAAGAAGCTTGGATCCCCAGCTCCTCGTGCTAGTGTAGTCATTGCTAGCTGTGCAGCACACATCTGAGACATTGTCATTTGGCCTGTCTTGCACTTCCTGCCAGTCACACAAACCTGGAGCATGTAGGGATATAGGTTAGCCTAGCAAGGAATGATACCTACACCAGGATGCTGGTGCAGAGATTAGAGGAGTCTAAATGTTGTCTCTCTGCTGATACGTACCCTGAGAAGCGGAGGAGACAGAGGAATAAAAAGTGTTTTTATTATTACCTGCAAAAATATATACACAGAATGCACACATGCCATATTTTGAGGGAACCTCATTTTGAAATTCTTTCTATGGTGTGGAACTGCTGGTGAGAGTTAGGGAGAATAGCTCTTTGCAAGTGCTTTTGAAACACAGCCCTTCCTTGGCAACATGCTGGGTGTCCACAGTAATGCAGCACTGTGACCCCAGTGCACACCACCTTCACCTCCTGACCACAAGAAAAATGATCAAAAATTGTTGTTCCTGAAGGCATCATTCAGAACCCTGCCAGACTTGGTGTCATTAACCATGAGTCACAAATCTGATAATGCAATTTAAGATATTGAATCATTTCCTCAACTTGTGATTCATTATGGGATTTAAATGCCAGAAGTGGCGTCTTGGACTCTATTCCAATATATATGAGTTCAGATACCCTTCCAAAATAAGCAAGTGACTATGAGCCATAAATTCAGTTCACCTCAACCGCTAATAGTGCCCAGAAAGATTATCCTGTAGCTTTTCTGGCAAGGACAAGGTAATAAACANATTACCCAGTGTTGTAAGGCTCCATCTCTGGAGGCCCAACCTGTGGATAGTAATGGCAAAGCACATGGGAAAATGAAGCCATCTGCCCCTCATCTGCTGTGGAGGGAACCTGAGCACCCAAAGAAAGGACTTCTCTAGAGCAGATCTGACAGAGCACAGTGTATATGCATGGTCAAAGTACTTCCTGCATCTCTTAGGGGTAAAATACTATGTGCTGGCAAGCAACCATTGCCCATTGGATGTGATGTCTCCTTCAGAGCAATATTCCTGAGTTTTGTTTATTGGCAAACACCAATACACTCTTGTCCCCCAGCAGGAAAAGTCATCCATCCTTTGGAGCTGGTGGAAGTGCTGTTTTGAATGGATGGTCTCTTACTACAGCTACAGCATACTACAACAGCATTTGGGCCTGTGTTCAATAGTAGATAAACTAAAAATCAAACTCCTTGTGTCTGCCACTGCCACTTTTCACCTGCTGGATAGCCTGCATTTGTATCTAGTCTGTTCAGTTCCTCTGAGTTGCATTGTTTTTATTTAAACTTTTTCTATTTTTGATAGGCACTCGGTACTGTATGCCATGAGGACATAGATTCCCATATCACTGTTTCCTCTTTTAACAGCTCCAGTAATGACCCCCAGTTACTCAACCTTGTGTGGAGACACGGAGTACAAGAGTTCCACTAATTTCCCCAAGTCATGTTGACAAAAAATCATTTATCAAACAGCAAACAAGCAGAAAGTCCAAATGCTAAAGGTGGACAATAACATCAGAAATGAGGTCATCTGTACATACCCATAAGTCACAAAGAACATTCATAAGCTGTGGAGGTGGTATTTGAGATCAGGAACTCTTTAACACTTAATACTCCAAATATGGTCATTGCAGAGTTGTTTAAGAGCCCTCAGCTACTCTTGCCTTATAGAAATGTGGGTTGCTTTAGAATTGTAAATTGATCTTGAACATGTTCTGATACTGACATATAAATACAGAATTTTTAGAAGAAATCTGAGCAAAATTGTGTGGGAGCTTAATTGTGAAGTAGATAAATATTCTTGCTAAAAGAAGATTTATTTTTTTATTTCCTGATTACTATTTTTGTTCTGTTAGGGGCATCTACTTACTTCATTGGGTTGTATTAACTAGTTATTAATACCTGTTAAAGAAATATAGGAGTTGATATAAAGATCAAAATCCACTGGATGTCAATGTAATTAAAGACTCAACCTTGAAGCTGCAGTTACTCGTTCTTATATCTCAGTGTAAGGAAAATCCCATTGGCTTTACAGCAGTTACTCTGAATTTATGCATGTGGATGTGAACACACAGTCAAGCATAGCAAGTGTTAAGCATGACTTAAATAAAACTAAATAAACCTAACAGACTTCTCCAAAAGTGTGACAATTAACAGGGAGAACTATTTGAAACAAAGCAAAATTTCATTTCTGCCCAACTGGAACATTTCACGTTATCAAACTGCATACCCGTAAGTGTTATTATAAAACAAGAAGTAAAGATACAATGATAGTTTATAGGATGTATTAACGAGAAAACAAATTCATAGGTGTCAGCATCAAAGCAGCTTAGAAAGGCAAACTTGAATACCTTTGGTATTGCACTGCTTCAGAGAGAACAATCTGTCAGGCCTAGATGAAATGCCCCTGGTTTGGTGTTCCCCAGTGCAGCAGGCGTTGGGCTCAGATCCAATATGGTGTTAGTGAAACACTGCAGTGGGAAGGAAATTGCCAGAAGATCTCAGTAACAGGAGGGTTTCGCACAAAGGGGGAGGACTAATTGCCATGTCATTTGAAGAACCTAGATGGATCATAGTCCACTCTCAAGAAGTTAGCATCAGTACCAAGGGGAATTTGGGGAATAGAGAAGGTACTGCTAATGATCTCACATAACTGAGCTTATCTCCAGAGAGCCCAGCAATGCCAGGTAAAAGTGCCATTCAAGAATCACAGTCTGTCTGGTGTAAAATAGGTGAGCCTGTGTGCGGTATCAATGCTCACAGGAAAACTCCCTGAAAAGGAAGAGATTAAGGCTCTTCTATTACAGAATAAAGTTTTGAAAACACACCAGGAGGATAGTAGCATCACCCTCAGTTTAATGAGAGATGGAGACATTCACCAAGAGTTCTGACAGAGTAGCCCTTCCCCCAAGCCAAGTGCAGCAGTGCTTGTTCAAAACGTCTGAGAGCAGCACATTAATGAGATTTGGTAATTCACATAATCATTTCTCCTCACAGCACGAGCAATAACTGTTTAGTTACCTTTCCAGGGGTCCTGCCTGCAATTAGCTCACCCAAATGTTGACCTATAAATAATTCCCAGAAAGAGCTTTCTGACAAAGGATCTCAAAGCACTGGCCAGCAGGTGAGTGAAGCCTGGTTTAGACTGTCCTTAGGCACTGCTGACAGGTGACAGACTGCAGAAGGGAAAAAAAAATTATGCACTGAGATATGGAGGCTCCTGATGGCTTGAGCTAGAGTTATACCCATTAATCAGGTTAGTTATACAATGTTATCAGCTCTTAAAATACAGAGCTCTGACTTAGGATAAAAACTGTAAAATTAACCAAGTGAGTGACCTGGAAGTGCAGTGGTTTGTGACTTGTCTCCCACTGCTTTCCCTTTCTTCCATGAAGTACATGGTCCAGGTGGAATGCTATGCTGTTTATTGCTTTCCACTAATGGCAGCTGACACCCAGTAATGCCCTGCATACTGTGGGGTTCCTTTCCCATTCTTCTTAATTAATTTCTTTTTCTACCTAATTAACATCATTCTTTTTTCTGATAAGAAAGTCTAGGGAAAATGCCTTGTGCTAAGTTGCATATTTTCTTAGATTTCACCCAAAGTTTATATCAGTGTACCAAAGGTAGTTCTTTTTCCTTGCAACTCTCAGTGAGAATTTCCTAGTTTCAGTGAGTGCAACAGCATTTTGGTCTATTTACATTCGATCTAGACATATTTCTGTGCTTTTCCAAAACTATTGGGAACAGAGCAGAAAACTCCAAATCACTATTTTCAGTATTTACAAGGTGTTTTGGTGTAAAGCATGTATGTAAAGCCTGGCTAAGCTTTGTCCTCTGGCATATGCCCAGTTTTAAGCAGAGAATTCAGCTCAGGCAATCAAGATGGAGTCAAGCAGAAGCCAACCTTTGGCTCAGGTGGATTGGAGAAATACCAATGGGCAAAAGGGAAAAGTGAACTGTAGAATTCCATGCACAAGCCTGAGCCACACTTTCATGGCTTTTGAAGTTAGAAGTTAGCAGGATATCACTTGTCTCTTGTACTTTTAAACATTTCACTTTGCTTACTTCTGGATCAGCTCTTTCATTTTCAAAGAATACACAGATTCAATTACAAATTAGATTTTCCTGCACCTCTAACTTGACAGTGCAATTCTTAGTCTCAGCACTGAAAAGCTTTTCTGCCTAACAAAATAATTCGTTGCAAATTATTTAACATGACCTGAGGAGAGTTGTAAGAAAGTAAAAATACTGCCTTAAAAAATACAGTGTAGCATTCTCTCTCCCAAAAGATTACAACAGGATGTGTTTGACAGCCTTGGTTTATAAAATCATTCTGCTAACACTTATATGTATAAGAATTGTAAAACTTGATGTTACTAGAGGTCAATTGTTGCGTTCTCACTTAATACAAGTGTAAAACAGAGGTGACAAGTTTCATTGTAGCCTGACAGTTTTAGATTTGCAGTAGATATAATATCAAAAGTATGTCTTACATCAAAAGTGGCATTTTTAACATTTCTCAACTGAATACACATCCTTCACTATGTTTTGATCTTTTTGTAGCAGAACATGAAAAATGCACACGAGAAAGCTGCCTCCTGCTCTAGCAAGCTATTTCCTATGAGCCAAATATTTTAAGTGCTGCATTCTTTGTTATTTTGGATCAGTGCAGTGACAGGAACAATCCTCAAGAGAGTTCTGGCAGATTCTAGGACAAAGAAACTTTCAAGAAACTATCAAATTACATGGTTTTCTATGTTAGTGTCACNAATAATATTGTTCCTCAGAAACTTAATACAGGAGAGAACAATGTATTTCAGGAATAGATAAAGGCTTGATATTTCACCTCATGGATTGATGGGAATCATGCTGGTGCCCAAATCCCAAAATCTTTCACAAGTTCTTAAGGGACAGAAATATAAAATCAGTTGTACAGTAGCATGATATTCTGTTTTATCTCACAAGTTATATTTTTACTAGCAAACTCTGAAGAATCTTTTTTTTTCTTATATGGTGTTTTTTGCATCTTTCCCCATCTCCAATGAATAAATTTCAAAAAATATAGGGTAAATTTTGATTCTAACAAAGTAAAATTAAATACCTGAATTTTTACTGAGTGGAAATCACATCAGAAAATGTTGCAGTTGAACTAGATGATCATTGTAGGTTCCTCCCAACTGAAATCACTTATCCTAACAAATCATTTTATAGTAAAAGCCTTAGAGTCCATAAACATTTGTGATGGCTCTTGGCAAACCTGAGAAAGGAGATCTCTTTGTATCAGGGAGGTTGAACACACAGCTTCAGCAGTGCATTTTTCTTACCTGCCATGCCTGTGTGGAGCAGGTCGCTTGTGTCNTATAATATCAAAAGTATGTCTTACATCAAAAGTGGCATTTTTAACATTTCTCAACTGAATACACATCCTTCACTATGTTTTGATCTTTTTGTAGCAGAACATGAAAAATGCACACGAGAAAGCTGCCTCCTGCTCTAGCAAGCTATTTCCTATGAGCCAAATATTTTAAGTGCTGCATTCTTTGTTATTTTGGATCAGTGCAGTGACAGGAACAATCCTCAAGAGAGTTCTGGCAGATTCTAGGACAAAGAAACTTTCAAGAAACTATCAAATTACATGGTTTTCTATGTTAGTGTCACTTTTTTTTCTTTCTATTTTTTTCCTTCTTGTATTATGCTGTAACCCTACTAAATGGTCACATGGTTCCAAATTCTTATTCTCATCCTAGCAGCTGGCAAGGATGAGCTCAACTCTACCTGCATTCATTTTCACAATGGTGCTCTAGTTACCTAAAGAATCATGAAATCCAATAAATCCTCAGACAGCAGTGATCTGAATGGTTGGCCAAGTGAAGTCCTTATGCTGTATCTGCATAAGCTCCCCAAGAACTGAAAATACCAATGATAAATAGATATCTTTCCTTTGAGGTTTTTCAAGGCAACACCATTCTGTGAGTCTAAGGGAAACTGCAGAGCTGGTAGCAGTGCATGTGCAGATAAGATTCTGTAACTTAATCTCTACTATAGATTAGATAAGATGCACATGTATGTGTGTANACAAATCATTTTATAGTAAAAGCCTTAGAGTCCATAAACATTTGTGATGGCTCTTGGCAAACCTGAGAAAGGAGATCTCTTTGTATCAGGGAGGTTGAACACACAGCTTCAGCAGTGCATTTTTCTTACCTGCCATGCCTGTGTGGAGCAGGTCGCTTGTGTCAATTAAAATTCAGTTGCTTTGGAGACAGAGAAGTGAAGTGTTTTCTGAACAGGGACACAGAAAGGCTCAAGGAGCTGCACTTCACATGCCCTGGATGGTCAAAGCCACTCTGTATCTGGCTAACACAGATTAGACAGGAAAGGACAAGAGAAAGGGTCTCTGTCCTGAAAGAAAATGTGAACACTGTGAGTATCTTTCAAAGGGTGACACAGAAAAGATTTACAGAGGATTACTGCAGTCTTAATGGAGACAAATCAGGAGTTTGGAACTGTGAGCAGCAAAGGAGGAACTGGAGGCAGGCACACCTGAGTCTTCAAGCTGCGAGGCACCAGTTATAAATGGAACAACTCTCTTGTCTAGATTCTTGCTGGATATCAGGAAAACATCACTCAGAATGAATTATTTCAGTCTAGAATCCAGGAAGCATTATTTTTTAAACTGCAGGGTTTTTTAGCTGAAGTTGCCCATTAAAATTTCCGGCTTTGCTATTAATTACAGTATGTCTTTGCTATTAATTACAGCATGTGGCAGCAATTTACACTGTGCTGCATATATTTTTCAGAGAGGAAAAAATGATAGATGATCCAGTAGAGCAGTGCAGTCACATCCCCAGCAAGCACCACTGCCTCAAGATTGTCTGCCTTGGTGGAGCAGTAGGGACCATCATTCAAGAGTGAGACAATGGCTAAGCAAAATCTTTTAATCTTGTAAGAGCAAAGCAAACTTCTCAAGCTAGTATTTGAAATGACTTTACAGATAAGGAAGAAGAGGCAACACGAACACAGTAGCATTTCTTTGATATATATTTGCCAAATGAATAATTTTTCTTCATGCTTCTTTAAAAAGGACAGTGATTACCATATCCCATTTTCACATTCAAAAAAAGTGAAGCATAGATACTTCCCTTTGGAGCACTGAAATGATCCATTAATACTTATAAGACTCTTTTCCTAATTTTCTGGAAAATTATTTATAATACTTAGCAGTGTTACTTTTTCTCAAAAGAAAAGAAGTTCCTCAGCCATTTACTGAGAAATTATCACACCAAGGAGAGTCTGTTTGCAAGCAAACCTCCTCCCTCAGCCACTGAAGCAGCTAAAACCTGCTCTCCTTTTCAGCAGCCCAGCTCACTCATTCCTCCCAGCCGAGGAAAGCTGTGTGCACTGGACTAGGGAGTTCAGTGTATTTTTCAGTGTGAGCATTTATTTTCTGGTCTGTGCAGTTCTAACCTGTCTGCTCTCACGAACATTATGGGACTCTGACAATTTCTAATGATGACAAAGTAATTCAGCGCTGTCTGTGTTTATTCCTCCAGGAATACGCTGCTTTAGCAGAAGCACATTTGCAATGAGCATGACCCCTGCTCTCCTTCATAAATCTTTCTGACAAAACAAAGAGACAGGGTAGCATTTGGAATAGGAGCTGTATCAACTGCTGCATCTTCCTGCTTTGGGAACTGGTAAAAAAATTCTCAGATGTATTTAATCCAGTATAAAAGGCATTATTTCAATTTTTAAAAAATCTCAGATTATTTAATGCAGTCTAAAAGGCATGAGTTCATAAAACTACCCAGCAAATCAGAAAATCCCAAGAGAGCCAGTTCATTCAGGAGGTGAAAGCTAAAAGCAGAGCTGATTTCAGATGGAATTGTGGGTCTGAGGAGGTCTCAGAAGAAACACAATCTCTAGTGCAAAACTGAAACTTCCAGAAACATTGGCTCAGGTCCATGGGGCCACTGTGTCTGCAACAGGAAGGGAAAAAAACTTCCATACCATTATATGTCTGTCTTTCAGCACTTCTGGGGTGGGGCATTTCATTACTGGTGCAATGTAGAATAGCCCCAGGACAGTTCTACCTCTCCATGGTCCTTTTGGACTTTATGAGCAGCCAAGAACAACTGAGGGACTAAGTAACAACCAGTATTAACAGCAAAATGAAGTTGAATAATATAGGTAAAAACCTTATACTAGTGAGTGATACATGCTAGGAAAGAATGATTTTTAATAACAGTCACCTGCCATGAAGATCCAGTCTGGGTCAACTTTTACACACCCACCTCTGCCACAGTAGGACAGGGATACAGCTGCTGCCAAGAATGTTGAAGGCAGCTTCTCTGATCTCCCGCATGAAACTTCAGCACCATTCCCTGGAGGTTCCTGACATCATTCTAAAAAATTTCCTTTGTATCTTCCTCTTGAAAAACTGAAAGGCTGAAAAGAAAATGTAATTTTTTTTTTTCTTATTTCTTCATTTCCAAATTTTATGAGGATGTCTTTCCACTATTCCTGATGGAACATGGGCTGGCAGTCCTCTAATGTGTTTATTCATCTGTGCAGAAGCAGCATTCTTTCTTTGAGCATGAACCCAGCCTCCTGCACTAAAGCAATACAATTGCTTTTCTCTGCATCACAGAGAGATTCATATTTATTCAAATTCATACTTTTTTATTTATTTGGTTGATAGAATTAAACTGAGAGAATAAAATCAAATACAAATCTAGAGCCTGCAAAGCACTTCTTAACTGAGGAGAGCCTCCATTTGTGTTTACACTGTGTTTTTTAAATTATTTGGTATTGGTTTTAAAGAGTGCTATTGATAAAAATTGCAAACTAAAAAATTAGACCTGAGCACATTTCTGATTTTAGAGAAGCTTTGACTGACAATGCAAGATGTTGTAGCCTATCAGACCATGTTTCCTTAAAACATTCTGAGAAGACTGAAGTATAAAAGCACATTCAAGTTTGGAGTCTTACGCATTGAATTCTGAGCTGAATTTTCTTGTGGAGATTTATCACTAATTACTATCCTGGTGGGAGGTTTTGGGGAAAAAAGCAGGGAAAAAATCCCCATACATATTCTGAAAAACCAAATGCTTTTGTGTACCAAAAGAACTGCAGTTTTTTAGCAACTCCAGCTCTTACAGAAGTATTGGCTAATAGTGGAAATAATGTCCACACAGTGGTTACAAAAGCAAGCTATTTTAATTGTTGCTATTGGAAGACAAGTATCAGCATACTACATCTGAAATCATCTGGAAAAATGTATTTCTTGGCTTTTTTTCCATTGAATGAAATGTTGTTTAAAACAGAGAAAACAGTTCTTCTTCCTGATATGTTTTTAGTGTGTCTTCAGGGCATTGCTATTTGTTTTGCAAGGTCAGAATAACTGAATGTTATTCATTTCCCTGAATTTTTGAAAAAGGGCCTCGCATCTATCAATTAAAGTGACAGATAGACTTTTGTCTATTGTAAGCTACAATCACTGATATTTCAGAACTATTTGCTTTTACATCAGTTCTCTACTTGTTTATCTTTCTTAGTTATGGTTTTACAGAGAGAAACTTGTTTAACAAATTCTAAAATTCCAAAAACAAGAAAAAGTCCAGATAAAAAGTAACAGTTGAGTAAGAATAATTATAAAAAATAAATAATGAAAATAACTAAAAGCTAAAAAGCAACATTCTGGTTCACTCTAATGGCCAAAGAACACGAAAAAAGGGGATTTCTCAGTTAAAACATCTCCAGGCTTTAGCCTGAGCAAAGTCTTGATGACTGCACATAGAAGAATGTATTTAGTTCATTTTTAGGCCAGATTGTGCACATACTGGAGAATTACTAAGCAAATGTTTAATGGACAAAGACTGGGAAGGCCATGAAATCTTCATTGCATATTTTTTAACCTTTGCTCTTGCTGTGATTGCCATCACAGATATATATTCAAATTGCCATCCTGATGTTTTTGTTCATCCAAACCTGCATCCAGTTACTATATTCAGGTTCACTATCTCAGAGTTATAAGAAGAAAGGACAAGGAGCCATTCAGGAAACAGTGACTTACTGGGGCATTTCTGGGAAAGCAGTCTCAGCATAATTTTATTGTGCACATTTGGAGGATGTGGTCCCTGCCTACCCTGTGGCAAGTTCCCCTTTCACATCCTCTGATGTGGACAGTTTGAACCTTTTTTTTAAGACATGTTCCAAGGTCTCTTCCTCATCCCCAGTGCCAACAGCCTCCTCAGTCTTTAGTGTCTGACAAGTCTATAAAATTATGTGGCCTATGTGTGTGTATGTAAATATACACAGGTGTAGAGGTGTGTGGGAGAGTCTCATGGTCAGCAAGGCTGGGCTGTGTTTTGTCTGGGGTAACAGCAGCCCCACCTCTGCCCTAGAGCCAACAGCAGGGGCATTACAGTGGCTCTGGACTCCTCTAAGAGTCACAGCCCCTATCACCACCCCAGGACAGTGTAGAGCTCCAGACTGCTGGGCCTTATGGGCCATGTGTCCTACTCAGAGCTATAAATCTGGATGATGTGTGACACCCACACTGCTGCTTGAGTTAGCACCACCCTGAACAACAGATGCAGTAGCCCAGTCCTGCTGTTCCAGCTCCTCTTCTGTACAGACTCTGTGTTTTCAGGCTTCACTCTGGGAAAGATGAAACAGAGCATATTCAAAATAACACATCTATTGTAAAATGAGATTTCTTTATTAGCACAACAGACTCTCTCCAGTACCTGGAAACTCCCTTTCCTCCAGTGTGATGAAGGACAGCAAGGAGTATGAACTGGATGAAATGGGAGGCTCAGCTCATGTAGTTCAAAAGGTTCTCACATAACAGCCTTGCACAAGTCCTGCCTTCCCCTGAAAACTTCAGCCCAGTTAGGATGTTTGAAAGTTATATCTAGTGTAAAGATAATTTTAAATGGTTTATCCACCTGTGGTTTAAGCTCTGTTAGCCAGTCTAATAAGTAACAGTGCTATCACTGATGCTGAACATTTAATTAAGAGCAATTTCCAATTACTTACTGTAGTATTTGGGACCATGAAGGAGGTGATGTTCCAGCATTCCAATACAATACTTTAGGCTGTTTGGAAACTGTGGGACCCATCCTCCAATTACACAAAGCAGGCTGAGCAGCAGAGTGTGAGAGCAAAATCCCCAAACTTGGCTTACACAGGACATGGGTAAAAGATTGCAAAACAATAAAATACATAAAGAGACAGAAGAGATGGCAGGAGAGCAGGAAACATGCTGGAACAGACAGATGCTGCAAAATCCATATTTTAGTGTGAATAATATAATAAATGAAAAAAGAGGCAGACTGATAGGAATAGAGCAATATAAGGGAAACAGTACAAAGTAAATAGGGCAATAAAAATCCATACCAAAACCCAAACTAAGTCCTTCTAGAAGATGCTCTGTATCTGACAGCTATTCAAATGCCACAAGCTATAGGAAGCATCTATGTGTAGCTGTTGGGATTAATCCCTGCATCTAATGTCAACAAAGATTTTTCAAATGTGCATTGCTTTTGTACCAAGACTGCCAGTGCATGACTAAATAAGTATTCACATGTTATTTAAAAATAAATTTTCTCTCTTGGGTAGCTCTATCCTGTATCACCATATGAATGTAAACCAGCTGACATTGTGATGGATTGGAAGAAGTTTCATAGACATTTATTAGGTATTTAGTTACATTTCCTATTTGAAAATATTTTCAGTATTGTGCTGGATTTCTAGATAGCCAAATAAATAGGTAGCAAACTAAGTCTGAAAAAAAACCCAGTCCACAATAACCTGCAGAATCTAAAGTGCTGCAACATATCAAAAAAACCTACAGAATTCAGAGGCAAAAGAAAGGAATTTTTTTGATACTCAGGATCTCACAAAACCAGCCACTTTAAGCCTAGCTGGGGAGGAAATGATGACTTTAATGACCTTAACATTTCATAGTATCAGTGGACCCTGCAAGGGAGTCAGTACATTTGTAACATTTTTCCTTCCTGCAATTGAGAGTTACTGCAAAAAACACTGCTGGACTGGTGACTGTGCAGTATTTTGATGGATTTAGATGAGATTTAGATTTAGAGAGAGCAAACTGGGAAAAGATGCCTGTATAATTTAAACTGTGTTTGCTAAGCAGAAAAACATCCCAGCTATAAAGCTGTAAAAGGGAAAAAAAAAGGTTTGGTTTTTTTCCCTCCCTAGAAATATGAGTAGCGTGGGACTGAGGCAAGGAAAGAAACTAAACAATCAATTCAATATTCACACAAAGAACAAACAAATTAAAGAATACTCTTTTCATGACACAGAGCAAAATTTCATGACAAACATGCTTTTATCATCTTGAAGCGATTTGAGGTCATAAGCTTCATGAAGATGAAGGTGAAGATGAAAGACAGCAATAAAAGCAGTTATCACTAAGACTCTCTGCCCAGAGCAGGGGATGACTTGTGCTTTTCTCTCTCCCAGCTCCTTGTAGCCTTCAGTCAAGCACGGCCAGCCTGGGCAGAGTACCTGCATGGAAAGGTGGGAAGAACAAAAGCCAGCTCAGACTGAGGAATTTTGTAGGTTACAGGTTGTGTCAGCAGCCTTAGCACACAACAACTGTTGTTGCTTGCTGGCCTGGGAACAATAAATCACTGTCTAGCTCCACACTTCTTCCTCAACACTATACTAGGCCATTGCTAGCCTGGATTAACAGATCCATCAGCAGCTTCCATGAGGCACATCTGTTCCAGCAGAGGTGAACATGTATGCCTGAGCTGGAATTCTAGCAACAGTGTAGGTGGTGACACAGCAATACAGAGGAGGCTGAGGAACAATAAAATGCTCTTTATTTCACCCTCATGCAGTGGCCCAGGCTCTGATCCACAGCGCTCACCCTTTGCAGCACAGCTCACAAAAGAGCACATATTTTTGGCCTGTGTACTGTATACTTGCAGTCCCAATTAGGTTTTTTTTCTCTGACTGCACCCAGATAAAACATCCAAGATGCAAACCACTACCACAACAGCAAAATCTCCCCTAACTCGCCAAATGCTATCTCAACAATGGACAGAAAAATAAAGAAATAAAGTGAATTACTGCATAGCTTCCTTGCACAAAGACTGGGGTAAAAGTGCAGCTTACCAGTTTGCCATGGATCCCAGGTTTTCTCTTGGCATATTGGAAA
The DNA here is from genome assembly GCA_013399915.1 of Illadopsis cleaveri. Classification (NCBI taxonomy): domain Eukaryota; kingdom Metazoa; phylum Chordata; class Aves; order Passeriformes; family Timaliidae; genus Illadopsis; species Illadopsis cleaveri. Next base: position 472,316 of record VXBB01006426.1, read on the forward strand.
GAGGCTTGCTGGTACACATGCCATGCCAGAGACTGGCTATATGCAGGCACACAAGCTATTAAAAGAAATTCTTATACACAGAAATCAACAGCTTCAAGCAGTTGGGACTAGTCACATGTTGAGTACATGCTGCTTGACAGGGAGAGCTATGTAACAGTGATTTATTGTCAGGAGAAATTCTGCCTCCATATCTCTTCCATTAAATAACTTATTTTATCATTACTTCTAGCAAGAAAAATAAAGCAAAATGAAGTTAAATGACTTCTGAGGCAAAAATTTTCATGAAAGTTGGTTTTTTTGGTAAAGCGTGGAAATGTCCACTGAAAAACAATTGTTTGTCTGTCCAGCACCTTCTGAAGAAGACCCACTTTCCTGCACATGCCAAACCTGCTAAGACAGTGAGGATCTGATGAACCCTAAAAGAACAGAATGTCTTGTTCATTTACATACAGTAAACACATGTTTCATCCAAACACAATTGTGAAATAGTTTTGAAATCCTTCTTTCATTGCAGTTTGGGGACTGTTGGCTAACAAGACTCCCAGAAGGTTTTATTGTCTCTTGTTTACATGGAAGGATCAAATTACAAAAAAAAAATGTTTTGGAAATATAATTTGTGTTTTGTTTCCTGAGTACTTTATTTCCATTGAACTCGTATTTCTAAGATTAAGCATTGGGCACCTCCAGGATCCTTCCAGCATAAAGTTATGCTTTAAAGAAAGACATGCATAAAATCTGGCACACATAATGATAGTCTATCTTTATCACCACAGTCAAGATAAAATTTAGAAGCTGGAAACACAGCTGTCTAGCAGTCATAATTCTGTCTGCATTTATCTGGCACCAGCTTCCCTTACTCTTTATTTTGATTCATTCTGTATTTTATTCTCCAAATATTTTCTTAGATTGAGTACCTGTAGTGCTAATGCCTGACATGCTTATTAATTCTAATTCTGGCCACTTATGAGAGTAGGTGTGGAGGCTGTGCAAGACTTCACAGAATCAAATCCAAAAGACAAAACTGGCACAGATTGTAAAGTCATCATGGCAGCAACAAAATGAGTTTCCATGAAAAGATGTCTTGGAGAAAAGTCTGTGTACGTCAGGGAGCAAGTCTCAGAGTTTTCCAGCAAAGGATGCTGCAGAGCGTTCCAGGAATCAAGGCATGCCCGAAGGAAAACCAAAAGAAACCAAAACAAATCCAGCTAGATAGTTGGCTTTTACTTAAAAAACAGAGTTTAGTTTTGAAATAGATGTAGGTGTTACAAGCTTGGTGGTCTCTCCTGCATACCTGGGGTCAGAGAAAGCCAGGCTATCAGGACCTGGTCTGACTGAGGCCAGCCCTCATGTACTCTTCTGAGAGTATTACAGCACAAAGAGAGTAAAGCTGGAAGCAGGAAAGGACAACAAACAACGGGAGATGCAGCAAGGCACAACATTTTTCATTTTCAGAAGTAATGCTTTGTAATTCCTGTAATGAGTTTCACTGATGAGCTTGAAGAGTTCTGTTAATGAATTCCTTAACTCACATAATGTCCTTCTGTCATAGCAGTATTAAATTGATACACAAACAAGTAAACTGCGGAACTGGGGAAGCCCAATCCTGGCCAAACATGAACAGCCCAGCAGGATGAGGGATGCAGCAGCACCTCCCATCCCACAGCATGCCCTCAGGAATGTGCACACCAGTGCCACCAGGAGAAGGACACCTGGGCCAATGCTCCCCTCCCCCTTTCCATACCTCTCCTGCTCATCTGTTCCCTTCAGGTTCTGCAAAGTTCCAGCTTTTTGTTTTGGTTAGTTGTACACCAGAGCAAGTCAGAGCACCCACAATGAAGTTTAGTGAGAATGGCACCAAACTTTTGAGTGTCAATGGTCCCTGAAGTATCTGCATGATTAGGAGAAAATCTACCCCAGTCTAGCTCATGGCCACACCAGCCAATTATCATAATCAGCAATCATCCAAAAACCCAAAACTAGAACAATGTCCATGTGGGAAAAGAAATAATTTTATGATTTGCCTTTACTCAGAATGTGTCATAAAATGGCACCCAAAATCATTTGTTTCTACTTAAATTTTACTCCTGTGCTTCCTTTTTTTGTGAATGAAACATCCATTAAGTATTTAGGAAACATCATGAGTCAGAGGAAGCTTGCATGGGACTCTCAGTGTGCAGTACAGTACTACAGTTTTAAAGTCATCAGCTTGGGAAAGCTATCACCACATTAAGAATGACTTCCAAAGCCACAAAAAGTAAACTATAGCCATGACTAGCCCTCTCGATCTACTAAAAATAATGCAAAACTGGAATTTTTTATTCTAATAGTAATCAGGAACCAAAGAAACAATGGAAGCAACAGCACAGTTACAGTGTATGCATAGTCATTGATGGATCAGATACAAAAAATGTTCTGATCATTCAAAGCAAGTGGGAGCCAGGCAAATCAAAAAGAAATGAGAATTTTCAACATTTGGTCTGGGTGTGCAGGTCCTCACAGAGGAATAGAAATTTAAACATCTGTTATTCTCTGCTACAATTTCGATCTTGAGAAATCAGTGTCATGATTTTTTTCTGGAAAGGACACTGTATTGTGACTCGCCATTTGGTTCAAATGGTCCTTAATTAACACTTGTTTCAAATGTCAATGAGTTTTAATTCAGATAGAAATAATGAAACTCAAAAGTAATTTGATTTACAGCTCATGATCACCTTTGGAGGTGCTTTCTAGAAGAGGTCATTCCAGGAAGTCTTTAAGGGAGTATTGGGGTTAAAGATAGTCTGAGAAATTCTAAAGGGGTTTTTTATTGGCAAGAGGTAGAAAAGGCAGATCAAAGAGGCTCTTTTTGTCATAGAAATATTCTCAGTACAAAAGCTTCACTCAAAGGAAATAGTGTGGCCATGCATTCATTCCCCAGCAGATCAGATGTATGGAACTGTCCCTATTGTTAATAAAATTCCAGTTTCCTGACAGTGGCTGCAATTTACTACTTCTCACAGCCAAGAAACCATGTGGCCAGAGGGACCACTACAGGCAGAAGGAGCTTCTGTCCACATACTTTCAAATTATTATTTTATTGCACCTATATTAAACAACCCCAAAATTTCAACCCTGGTTGTAGTCATATTTAACAGATAAAGATTAGGCCCTAAATTTAAAATGATTTTCAAAGAAAATAAAAGCTGGGAGGGTTTTTTTTATACCTCTCTTGCTTTACTTTTTAGACAGTGTTAACACTGTACAGCCACTTCACCATGGACTTACTGAACCATGGACTTATCTGCAATGCAGCAGTTCAGCAGCAATTCATTTCTGTTTTACTTGAAGTCTAATTTTTTTTTTTTTTTTTTTTTGAGCCTGGCAGGACAGAAATAGAGCTTCATTCTATTTCAGAGACATAAAGAAAAGGCCACTTATTGCACATGCCTCAAAACCTGTCTAGTTTTGACTGACACCATAACATTCTGCAGATCTAGGCATTTTGTCCCCCCTACTGGAATCATTTCGGATTTACCTTTAGTTGATCTACCACTCCTTGAGCCTTAGCTGTGCAGATAATTGCAGCATGTGAGGAAAAATATAAAACAAGGTAAAAAACTACATAGAATTCCGAACATAATATGAAAGGAAATCTTCAACTTAACTTACCAGCCCTGTGGCACATGAGAATACCTTATCCCTGAAGGAGGTGTGATACACACCATGTACATCAAAGACAAAGACAGGTCCCCCAGTAGGTTCTGAAATGAAAGAGGCACCATATCACTGCTGATTGTTCTTGGTCACTCCAAAAAAAGCTCTGCTCGATATTATCACTTCTATTGTTTTTATTGTAAGAAAAAGAGAGCACTGGAGAGGGAGCACTTGCAATATCCCATTTGGGAAACAGCAGCCCCGTGGGTGCTGGGTGCTCTTGCTCACTCAAGTCTGAGCCTTTCCAAGTAACCCCTGCCACAAGCTTTCCCAACCCTGTTTTATATAGAAATGTTCAGTTCCTTCCCTTCTTTTTAAGCTTCTGTTTTGTTTTGTTTAACAGCCAAGCACCCTAACCTAACTCAGGGACAGCTGCATTTCACACCGCCGAGAGGGCACAGAACAGTTTGGTGACAAGACCTGCCAGAGCAGACGGGCAGGATTGCTCTGTGCCTGTGCCCTGTGGGAGGCAGGCAGGGCACAGAGGCAGCCAGGCAGGCTCTGGTCTGGCCTCACAGCTGGCCCATGTCTGAGAGTGGGCCAAAGCTCTCACACAAAGGAACTCACATCAAGGACCACGGACAATTGTTTTTCTTGGTACACAATGCTTGCTACTTGTGTTTTTTGGGTTCAATACCTACTAATAATCTCTTCAGTAATTTATTAGAGTAGCTTCTGAATTCTCTAGTTTTTTATGGTTTTACTTGTTTTTCCTCTTACTCATGTTGCTTTTTCTCTTTGACTTTCTGTTTTTCAGTGTTTGTTATGGTATCGCAGGCATCGCCCAGAAATCAGTGTCTCACTCTGGCACTACATAACAGTTACACCAGATATTGCTGAGGTTTCCCACTGTTTACAAAGCAAACTCCGTTTGCTCTTCGTGTTTCCCAGTACACAATTGTCAGTTTACAAATGAGAACTGAGTCATTTTTGCCGAGCCATCGTCTTTCCACCCGCTGTATCCTAGTCCCAAGTGACAGGGAGCACACACACAACAAGAACAGCCTTACCAGGAAGGGCAGATAATCTGCTGCTGTCAAAGAGGGAAGTTATTTTAACTTGATGTAAGTGGCTATGATGTTATTTCAGTGCTACTAATAAGTCTTTTAATTTAGCAGTGTTGATGCAGGGTTATTTTTTTTAACTGGTTGTTTTCCTTTCAATTTCCAACATTCATTACTAAGACCTAAATCTTGGGCCACAGTAAAATCTCTCTTCTCTGACTTTCCTAAAACTACACTGAATTACACATGCTGTGGCCTCCACCCGAAATCTTCAGCCATGTACTTATAAAGGGTGCTTGCAATTAAAGTTTAAAAGTGAAAAAAGTTGGTTTGGTTTTGTATCCTAAACTGAAGGTGTCACAGAGAGCAGTCAAGTAGTGATCCTGAGCAAGGCAGAGCTAACTTCTGGGCCAAATCTCATCTCTTCCCTGAAGATTTACCTCTCTTAGTCTGTCTTTTGCCAGCCCTGGCATGGTCCTTCTGTGTGCATGTGCTTTGGAAAAGGGGCCAGGTGACATACAGGGGAAGAAATGTGGGCTATGCAGAGCATTATTCTCTTGATGTCAGTATTTCCCAGTGTATGCTGTAGAGCCAAGTGGACCTGTTTCTCACATATCACAGCTCTCCCTCTAAAAGTTTAAAGCCATGAGCAATAATTTTCTTATGCAGTACTTTTCCAGGCCATGGTAGAAGAGTCAGTCCAAAGTACCAGTGTGTGAATCTGCTCTCAGACAGCTCTTCACTCCACTCCTGTGTGCTTCCAATAGGCACAGGAATGATGCAGCACCAGCACCACTACCCTGCCCTTTGAGTGATGGATGTTAGCAGTCATAAATAATCACTGAATCCATGAGAACTAAGAGGAGCTCATTCCTTTGCAGTCCCAATAGTGTGTCACACCATGATCCATCACTGTGTCTCATGAATTGGCCTTTTCTCTTTGTGTTCCTCCGCATCACCAGCCATTAGCATTTCCCTGCAATAGATTTTATAACCAGGTTAGGTGACTATTTTTCACAGAACTGGGTTCAGACTTTCCAAGGCACAGTGGAGGAGGAAGGCTGTCACACAGAGAGCTTCACTATTGCTGTGATGCTTTCTGAGCTGCAGTGAGCTGAAATGTTTTCATTTTAAAGGCTTGGCTTTGAAAGAGCGATTTCACTGAGTTGCTAATGAAATAACTACATCCATGCCAAATTGAGACTGGTACTGCACACTAAGAACAGACAAGGAACTGCTGTGTTTGACATTACAGCTTCCCCTTATGAAAGGGTTTCCTCCTCAGCTCCCAGATCTCTGCACGAATAAGCAAAGCTGCAATTGCACAGCTTTGAGACCCCCAGCATCCTTGCCTGTTGTGCATTTTTCTCAGGGTTTACCCTGAGGATGCGTGGAGGAAAAGTAAAGAAGTGACAGATAGAAATAGATGTCCTAATTGATATTGTTCTTTAAGCTGATGAGCAGATGTTTGAAGTTAAATGTGACCAGTCCAGGCACACTGAACCTGAGTGCTTTGTTCAGTTAAGAGTTTGCTTTGTTTTCTTTGCTTTCTAAGAACCCTTGAATGACTTCATAGCATCCTAAAAAAAAAAAAAAAAAA
>VXBB01006426.1:478652-508065 GCA_013399915.1 Illadopsis cleaveri
AAAAAAAAAAATCACATGTAAATAAACAGCTCCAGTTTACACCCACACAATGACAATTGTATTAATGAAATTGTTCCTTTTTCTACTGTGGTAAAAGACCATTCAGCATCATCCCTATCAATTTCCATGGTGTGCAAAATCACCATAAAGAGGAAAAATTAATTGCTCCGAGTATTTTGCCTTTTAAAGCAACCAAATGGGGCTTTAGGTCATAGCAGTGTTTTATCTGGGTGACTCATTTCAATCTTCCTGAATCACATTTCACTCTATCCTCTGTTGTGCCTGAGCAGAACTGTTAATGGGTCTTTGAAAAAGGCCTTTAACATTTTCTAACCTATTTTCCCTGCTCCTCATCTCATTACTGTCCATTTTATTCAGGTTCAAATTATTTCTTCTCATACTTACTCAGAACATCTTGTGAACTTTTGGTTTCTGGGTTCATCAGTGGCACACATGGCTGAAATGCACTCATCTGACACTCTGCCCTGAGCACTGACATCCAACAGGCCATACTCTGCTGCATGCAACTGGGAAGATGATTAAATTGCATTGCCTAATCTTTTCTCTTCATCCATGTTGCAATTTTCTTTGTGGAGCAGCCTCCCTTCCAGCAATGCCACCTTTGCACTGCCCCCAAACTGCAGCCATAGCAAAGTTTGATTATTGCCTGAGGTCATTCATTGGGCATTGAAAATTGTGCCTGTCCTGAGCACTTCTGCTTCAGCATCAGCAGTGTGTCAAAAATATTCCCCTTTATGGCTTCATCTAACACCAGATGGCTTGTACTGAGATGTGGTCAGAGTGATTGCACATTGTCCACAGGATTTCAGTTGACATGATGCCAGCCCTTCCCTGCTCTCAGGTAGTGTCACTCCTCACCATTTGCAGAAGCCAGAAGAAAGGCCCAGCCCTGGTACCCAGCTGTGTCACAAACAGCTGCTATACAGGGTTGGAAGAGGCAACAGAAATTGTTTTCATGCTTCCTGAACTGTGTTCAAGCTGTTTGCTGGATGGAAATGGCGAGTCAGCATTCGGCAGTCTCTTTAGGATTATTCAGGAACCTGAATACACTTGGATTAGAGGGTGGTTTGGGTTATGTGACAGTCATGTGGGCACTCTCTGCAGTTTATCACCCATAACTGAGTCTGTGGTCTCACAGCAAATTACTTTCAACTTAGTCTTCTTAACATTATGAAATCATCTACTGATTGTTACCAGAGTTCCCTGAAGATGAAGTAGTTCAGTCTAACAGAGCAGATATTTAAGGTAGGGAAAAAATGTACTGCTCTTTTTGCAAGGGGTTATTCATCCCTTTACCTGCTCTCTGTAGGTACAGTGGTGGTCTGCAGAGCAGGGAGTGACAACCCCAGGTTTGGCAGAGAAGACAGGAAATATAACCCATGGTTTACTCAGGAAAACCCCATTGGGAGTTGGGCATCAAAGCTGACTGTCTATTCAGGCTTGCAGGCAGAGCCCACCCCTAGACTGTTCACTGCATTGAGCCCATGTGGAGCAGCTATTTGATGTATACAAAATGGAAGCCCTTGTCTGAGTTCTGAACTTGATCTGTGAGTCTGCAGTTCAGTATCTTTCTTTTACAGACAAAGGAAATTTTTCCTGAAGTTTGCTGGATTTGCTTCATAGTAAAGTGCTTTTTATTTAAACTGTCTTTGTGTGTTGACAACCTTGTCTGAAGGTTATTTCATTGTATTCTCCTTGATCAAGTGCTATTCACAATACAGTGGATGTCATGACTCAGTAATCCCATTTAATAAAATTCAATGTCTCCTGACTAGCTAGCAAAAGGAGGTCCTACTCAAATAATTACCAGACCTTAGCACTGAACTTGTGACTAATATCAAATCAGAAATGGCTTTTACTTCTCCCCTTCTTCTCACCTTGAGTGAATTTGGATTTGATTAATAGATCTAGATATCATCAAAGTCCTGAAAATCTGCACACACATTATAATAAAGGCAAAAAAAAAATTCTGATGGGTACATTAATTCACCTCATAAGGCATCCTGTAAATTCCCTTGTCTCTTGAACCATCTAAAGCTGATGATGTTGCACATTTTTCTCCCTAAAATAATTAACTCTTATCAAAATCCATTGCTTCATTTACTCAAGCATAACAGGCTTGTTGCACACGACACAGTTTGTCTTTGATATCAGAAAGATGAAAATAACGTGAAAGAAAGAGGCTCTAGATCCATAAAAGGCATGGGTGTTTGTACTGTTATCTCCTATTTCCCAAGGGAATTACTTCAGCTTGTGATTTTGTCCAAGAACTTGGGTGCTGAAACTCCTTACTGTGGCTTGTGCAGGACTAATCTGACTATATTGAGAAAAGTGGAGCAGCCACTGTGGAAGAATGGGTACCACAAGATTACCTGTAAGGAAACACTTTTCTCTTGAAGCTGCTGCACTTTTCTGAATATTAAATACTTATGGAGCTGTGTTGAAAGATACAATGGTACATGAGCTGGTAGGACCTCTGCAAGGTGAGAGATGGGGGAAACTGTCAGATCAGCAGGATACTCTCTGGACTTCAGAAATAACATGTCCAGTCTACAGCAGAAATTACCATGCCCTGACACTCCTTTTTTGACAGGAATTTAGGCATTCCAACAAGTGTAGGAGTTTTTATGTGAGCTTCATAGTTACCCAGTTAAGATCTGATGTGGGTGAACCATCTAAGGACTAGAAGGGATGACCAACTCTTTACCATCACTACAGCAAGAAAGCCTAGAGGTTGCTCATGTTGAAGCCTCTGAAATGAGCAAAGGCTGCTGACTTTCCTGTCAACAAAGGCTCCAAGCATTTCTGGAAAGGGAAGATTAGAAATTATGACAGTACAACATGCATAATTTAATGCAGCCTGCCCTAAATGCCCTGAAAAGTCAAAAGAAAAGGTATCTTGCACTTGTCTTTCTCAAGGATCACATACAGCTGCTGTGTGTTTCCAAACAGCTGCAATATTTGTCTGAGGAAGATGCAGGAATCTGTTTAGTGTCTGCATATTTGTCTGAGGAGTGCTTAACAAACCATGGGGATGATCAGCACTTTAAAAATGTACCTTGCTGTGGGCCAGTTATTCCTTGTCACACACAGAGACCTCAAACCCACATCCAGTTCGATTTAAGCCTAAATATGCATTAAGGATAACATATACAAATATCCAGCAACACCCAGAAATACACTCACCACTGTGGTAAAGGGTGGTAAAGCAATAAGGTTACCACAGGTTTCAATGTACAAAGGTCACAAATATCATCAAAACAAAACATTCTTTCAAAAGTTAAATAAATCTAAACGTGAGAGAATTGAATACTTTAATGAAGACTTCTAACCACTTGGTGTTTTACCCTTTGGGTTATGTAACTGACATCTTTATTTTACAACTTTAACAACCTTATAATATTATGGTAGTACATAAATGCAGCACATGATGTAGATAAAGAAATTATTGTCCATGTATGTTGCAAGCCACCCAAAACAGCTAAAACTAAAGCAAGTATTAAAGATATTTAAGATAGACACATCCAAACCAAACCAAAAATAACATTATCTATAGACATTAGAGTTAGTAAAGTTTTGATACAAGTTCCAAACCACTTGGAAAGTTACTCTGTAGATTTATTGTCAGCCTCCTTTCTTCAGCATCACCAGAAAATTAATGGATATTTGCCATTCCCCCTTGTCCTGTCACTACATGCTCCTGTAAAGAGTCTCCATCTTTCTTGTCAGCTCCCTTTATGTACTGGAAGGCCACAGTCAGATCACCCAAAGCCTTCTCTTCTCCAGGCTGAATAATCCCAATTCCCTCAGCCTCTCCTGTTAGAAGAGGTGCTCCATCCCTCAAATCAACTTGGTGGCCTTCTCCGGACTTGCTCCAACATGTCAGTATCAGTTTAATGTGCCTGAATTCTGGTTGTTGTTGGCCTGGGGAGAAAGGAATGGGACAAACTGACTGGTGTGGACACCAAGGGAGTCAGCCAGGACCAACTCGCTCCCTTCAGCTCAGTCCCAAGTCCTGGCACTGAGCTAAGGGAGCTGTGCAGCACATGGGATCCCATGGCACATCCCTGCACATCCATCACCACCACTGAAGGGTGTGCTGAGGGCTCACAGCTGGGTGGGATGCGGGGAAAAGCCAGGAGTGAGCATTTGTCCAGGCCAGCAAACTGTTCCTTGAGCAGCTCTAACCAAAGCCAACCCCACAGACAGAGGAAAGCATCCCAACTATCCCAGCTGGCAAACATTATTTTTTTCCTTTTGAGGAAAAGTAAAATACCATCAATTAAAGCATATTTAAAATATCATTCAACATTTGTTTGGGTTCATTGTTATAGCAGCAGTGTGTGGCTGATGGATCCCTGGAGTAAATGCTGCTGTAGAAACGTATTTCTGCCCGGCCATGACTTCCTGCTCTCTTGCTTGTGCTGACAGATTTAATCAGATATTTAATTGTGTTCTTTCAAAAGTGAACAGGAAAGGCATTCAATGACCAGTGAAGATATTTCCAAAGGAAAACACTCACTTTCTCCTAAAAAAAAAATAAAGGATTAGCTCTCCTTGGAACTACGTTATTGAGAATGAATGGCTGTAAATGTGGATTGCAGATGATTTACTCTATATCCCCAGATTTGGGAGATGAGTCATATTACTGTACCAGACAATGGCTGGACAAATTAAAAAAAAATCTGCTTCTAATGGGAGAAAGAAATATATAGTGGAAAAAAATAGTGTTCTCCAGCACAATCATAAAAATAAATACATATTCAGAAGAATTATAGTATTGCATTATTTATAGAAAAAAAAAAAGCTTTCATATCTAGATTTTTCATACTTGCTTATGTAGCAACTACATCACATATACACATTATGTTTGCATTTTATCTGTCTGTACGCATATATAAAAACAGTACAACTTTGAAAACTTATGTATTGTCTGGCATATCCTCAAGCCCTGGATCACTTCTGGACAGAAAGAAGGCAAATCCTAGAAATCTGCTTACTTTGGATCTGGCCTTTGACACTCTTTGATGGATAACAGATAAGAGTGTCATTTTTAAGAAGCCTTCGGCCAAGATAAAAACCTGTAAATTAACTGCCAGATTTCTGTGCTACATCAGAGAATATAAGAGACAGAGTTCGGCTGGGAAAAAAAAAATTACCCCATTGGCATGTGCTGATATCAAGTAATATTAAGTATTTTCTTCCAGCTCACTGAACCTTCCCAGATTTAAGGCAGACCAGTGTAGCTGTTCACAGCAAGGTAATGCATAGTACAGCCCTTTCTGGGAGAAGTCAGGGAGATAGCCAGCCTGAGGAAAAATGCTGAGCTAAATTCAACACAATATTACTGTTCATTTCTCTGCTCACTGAAACAGACTTGGAAAGGAAAGTGAATTTCAGCTCTACAGCATGTGAAGTGTATGTTAAATAAGAAGTTGAGTCAAGTGAGTATTGGAAAGTACAGCAAACTCTGAGTTATACTTTGTATCCTAAAAACAGTCTGAGTTGTAGGAATGCCAGTTCAGGCAGCCACTAAAAGCAAAACCTGGTACCTGTGTTTCAAAATGTGAAATTTGGGGGGAAAAAAAGATATTAGGATGCTTATAAAAGTGGGGTTCTTAATATGCAACTACTTGAATTATTCTTCCCCAGTGTGAAAATCGCCATGTCATTAGAAGTAATACAGATTTGTGAACAACTGCCACCCAAGCTTTGCTCAGGGTAAAGAAAAGCAATGCAGAATCATACTGCATCTTTCACCAGACTGCTTCAGCTCTTTTATTTAACCAGAAGCCTATCATAATATTACAGAAGACTTTAAAAATGTACTGTAATTAGTTTCCAGAAGTGAATTAGCTAACAGTGAATGAATCACATTTTTTTTCCTGCACACACCAGGCTGATCAATCCTCAGAGATACTTGAACCTCGACAAGTCAAACCGAGAGTAGTGTTACAGTCTTGTCTGCCCTTTACAACTGTCAGGTCCTGGCTTTCATGCCTTCTTCTGGCTGTCTCCAAAGAGATACACTCCCACTGGCAGGATACTTGTCTTGCTTTTTCAGGAGTGACGTGGAAGTAGAGCAGAGTTGTGCATGGCTGAACTTTCAGCTCCTTTTGAAGTCAAGGGAACAACAGACTGTGTATGTTAGAGTATTTCTTTTATTGCATTTCCCAAACCAGTGCTGCTTGTGAGCTTGCCAACGCGAAGGAGTTGTTAGTTTGCTGTACAGGACAGCAGCAGCTGCTGGGCACATGCCAATTCTTTTTAATACCCACAGCACTGCCACCAGAAGCCACCAAGAACACAGCAGAGCTAAGGAGGAAAATGCCACAAACTCATCTATACATTTATATCCTGTGCTGCTGTGGGAGGCTGCAATAATCACATACTCAGCCCTTCAAAACAGGGCTGACAAGAAAGTGACTCCAAACATAGCCAGGAGCAGGGCAAGGGTAAGTTTCCAAGTGGTTGTCCCCCTTTGGGGTTTGCTGCCTGTTTTCTACTTCACTTCTCAAATAACTTTACTGTTGCTTTGAAATTGTCTGTGTTGTTACAGCCGAAGCAGTAACCAGCAGTTCACTTGTTAATGTCACAATTTGGGCCAGCACTGGAAGCACCAGCTGGTTTGCTTCTGACAAAGGCTGTAAAGAAAGGGCTCTGGGCTGGGAGCACACAGCACTTCAGCTTTGCTTTGGAGAGCAGTGAGGATTGCCTTTTGATGTGTAACTGCTTCCATCACATGATACACAGCCTCCAGTGCACAAAGCTGCATCCATGACCATGGAAGCAAAACCATAGGATGGGCATTGGACTTCTGCAACATATCTGAAACTGTTGAAGTCATCACCCCCCTATACCTGGCCAATGGTTGCAGAGTTATGCATTTGCTGTTTACCTCGACAGATATTGGGGCAATAAATACAAAGTTATCAAATGAGAGTCTGCAGAGATCTGCAGAGAGTAGATGTGTACTTTCATTGTCTTTTCTTCATTAACTTAGAGTAATTGAGTAATGAAATGGTTACCTCAATCCCACTCCCATTTTGTCCCATCTTGCAAAACAAAGTAAAGGGGATGGGAGATCTCATACCACAGACGTTTCCTGCACCTTGCCACACTGCTGCCAGACATCCTTCTCAACACAATGCCCACCACCATTTTTCAGTATGAAGTGCTGCAGCCCTTCTGTCTAAAGCAAATCCTTCAAACCCATGGAAACTGAAGGAATTCAGCATTGTCTTCCTGCAAGCAGGCCTGACAGAGCCAGTGCTGAGGGCAGAGGGGCCAGGCCAGCCTTCAAGGCAGTGTCCTCTCCAGTTTCTAAATGTCTCCACAAGAGCTTTCCACCAGCAGGCATTGCTGAACAAGAGCAAAAAGTTGTTTGCAGTACCAGGGGCTCCTTCACACTGCAAGAACTTGCCATAGGAATCTCTGCACATGCTGACACCTGAGAACTGCCCGGGGGACACCAGAGCCTCCAGGAGCTACTGGCATGGGCAATATGCTTCTAAGACTCTGGGAAGAAAATGCTGCAGCCTGCAGAAATTCCTCCTTCTCATGGTAGGAAACAGCCAAGACCACTGAGTCTCCATTTCGATAAATATTGGAAGAAATGCACTTAAAGATAGCTCTGAAAAGCCAAGCCCAAGTATTTCAATGGCAACTTTTCTCCTGGAGTGCTGGCAGTGGCTGTTGTACCAGCACAGCTGCACTCAGAAACCAGGCATTTCAGATTTAGGTGCTAAACACAAAATTTAAAAGCCTGAACATTGCTGGGGCAGGGAGAGGGGCCAAGAGAGATTTCAGAAAGCATTTATGTGCTTGAACTTACAGATAGGAAAATGCTACTCATCTGGGACATGTAATTCTTGGGAAAATCCAGACTTAGTTATCTTGCTTCTACTAAGTTTGAATATGTTATTCTAACTATTTTGAGGGGGATTTTTAGAATTAAGGTCACATCTTCTATAAGTATTTAAGTTATCTGTGTGCCTAACTTGTTTTGATTATCTGTGTTATGCCATGAAAAATGGATTACACATTCAAGACTCTCCGGAGAGGCTGCAGAGTTTTATGAAGGTACAACTGATATGATGCTGCAAAGGTCAGCTGGTTTCCACAATAAAAGATGATCTGAGATGAAAAAAATATTAGTTTTCCTGAGCTCATGCCTATTTTGAAATAATTATTAAAAGGCAGCTTTTAATAAGCTTTTTTTTTTTCCACTGTTGTATCTGGGTGACTCTATGAGTACCAAAGACATTTTCCTGTCTTTATGAAGGCCTGTTAATAAAAGGAAAATGTAAAACAGTGAAATATACTATACTCTAAATAATATCCCCACACTCCCCCCCCCACAAAAAAAAAAATGTTTCAAACTTATAGACAGGCATTTACAGGTGAGGTTGGCTTATATGTGGATGTCATGATGGTACAAAGGAAATGCTACACAGAGTAGGTGACCCCTAGGTTAAGTAGGCCATTCCTTGAGGGGGATTAAAAACTGAAATGGAATTGAAGAGATAGGAAATAAAAAGGGCAATAGGTGGTAGAAATGCCGTAAGATAAGTGAGGGTAGCAAAGCAATAAGAACAGACCATTGACACCCTGTGCACTGTTGACAGCAGCAGGGACAGAGGACTGAAGTCCTTACCTGGGGCATAATGGTCTATATCTGTCATGCAGAACTCGAGTGGTGGGAGTGAGGAGTTGGGCCAATAATAATTACAATGAAGTTTAGGAGAACAAAGAGCCTTTAGACAGGTGGGGTGCAAGGGTCCATCCATGGTGTGTGTCCCTCCATGGCTGCATCCCGTTCCTCCAGCCCCCATCAGGAGGGGGAGTGGGTGCTCTGTGTCCCCAGCCATAGCCCCAGGTTGCACAGACACAGCTGCTCACCCAGCCAACATGCTCATCTCCTCCCCAGAAGGGCAGGGAAAACCTTCCCAGGGTCACTAACCCAGGAGAGAGAAGGTAAATAGGTGTTTGCATCCCATCCCCCAGCATTTTTCCTCCCATTCTAGGTAATTTCCAGTCATGAATGTTCAACTAATTAGAGAAAACTAGACCTGTTTTGAATTCCCAAGCTGAGACTGCAGCCTTGTCAGATTTGTTCTACTGTCGGTAATTTCTGTTTTCTTTTGGGTTGTTGCATTCCTTTATCTGGTTTGAGCTGTCTGCAGGAGGGAGAACAGGAGGCCGTGTCTGAGGTATTGCTTCTAATAGTCTGGATTCAAGTCCCTTTTTTTACACTAAAAGGCACCTGGTCTCATTAACAAGGCTAACACGTGCTGCAGATAAAATTCTAACTAAAGCCCTTAACTCTTTGAAAGTTTATCTACTGTGGTTTTGGATTTACTGTGAAGTGTCTGAGGTGTGCTGTTGATGATGGATTCAGGTTGTAATCTCAGCAGGGGAGGCAGCTGAGCTACTTCTGTATGTAAATTGCTGCCAATGTTAATGGCCATCAGCAAGGAACAAATAATCTTACTCATAATGCCAGTGCCAGTTTCCTGTCTTTATCACAATCCATTCTTAGAAAAGAGTTTTAAATGGAATAAAACAGCCTCTTCTCACCCCCCATTTATGTAGAAACATTCCTCTTGAAGGCTTTACTCCAATTAAAAGCATGTTTTTTTCTGTTTGCAGAGAAAAGATGTTCTACCTAGGGATCCATGTGCATTATCAGACTTGCATATTTGCATGTCTTTTTTCTTACCTTTGATTAAAAAAAAAGTTTTTCCAAAGTTACTCCATTTGAATAGGAATTTTAGGCACTAGAAATACAATTTTTTCATAGAGCTGAACTCCAGAAACACTTGTCATGTGGTCACACACACAGCTGGACAGATTTTTGTCTCACAGAACTCACCCTGCTCACTAGCTGGGAATGTTTAAATCCCTGCCCATCACTCCCCAGCTTGTGTCACAGATCTGTTGTTATACAAAGGCTCACTGTCTTTCTTCATGGTCCATCAAATTTGAAGGTACCACACTGATACTACTGGAAAAATAACACCCTGCACTAATCCTGCCCACTTAGGGAAGGTGGCTCTCTGGGAGAGAGACTATTGGCATTGGGATTATGCAACTGAGTAACCCATTTATTCTCATTAAGTTGGTAGTATTTACAATAAATAGTCTCAATTTTTTTTTTTTTAATGTCCAGAATTTGACACATCTTACTATATTTTTATGCAATGTTCACAAATATTGCCTGTTTCAGGTAATTAATAGTGATTTGCTGAGAAATGGACTGAAAATGTTATCTTTTATGTCAACAGGATGAGTTGCAGTGATCTGATTTCTCTGTGTGCATTTCAGCACTGCAGGGGCAGCTGAAGGATAGAGTGAATTCTTAGGTGGCTGTTTTGGTACCAGCAGCAAGGCAAAATTTATTGCCTGCTGTCATCCATTAAACCATGCACATTTAAATAATAGAAAGTACCTGCAGATGATTAGCAGAGTAAATTACCTAAAGTAACATAGTTAAAATAGTTCTGCAGTAGCTCTAGAGCATGTCAGTGTCACTGAGGAGAGTGTTATGAAAAGGAGTGGAGTTAATGAAATGCCACTTCACTGTCAAGAGTTGAAGCACCACGAGAGGAAGACTTGTCAGCACAAATTGTGGTGGTGGCGAATGGGGAGAAAGATGAAATGGCACTGGCAAACAGGACCTAACTCTGCCTGTGATCTGTGCCACCAGGTAAGAGCAGCTTCTTGTGGTGGCCTTCAGCACATTTCAGCAAAGCACTCTGGGTGACTCTCAAAGCCCTATTTGGCACCAGTGGAGGCCAGAAAACAGGGCTAAGCATGGAAAAAGAGTTATGCATGTCTGCAGTGGGCTTCCCTCTCCCTGACAGAGATTTTGGCGAGGATTTCTGGCCATGTGGGTGCCATGGACTCCTGCATGCTCCCATCTGCATGTTTAGCAGTATCACTTTTTTTTAATACTGTTTGCATTGGCTAATTTGTGAAATAAAGTCCACAAAATCGTGTTTCTGGGTCTATGTTGTCAGCAATATACTGAATAATGACAAACTTTTCCCTGTGTAACAATCTCAGGCTCCTCCAACCCAGCAGACACTGACTTCTGCTCAAAGCTGGCTTGCTTGTCTGGCAGGTAGCAGAGAACTCCCAGTGCGATAAAGAATGATTTCTGTGCTACCCTCAAGGGGCTCTCTGAGACTCAGGGAAAGAAACAACACAATCAGACTTCTGAAGGTGTTGGACCACACTATCACAGATCCCAGGAAGGGCTCAAAAATCCCTCGAGCAATCTCCCTGTTTAAACATCTAAAAATATTTCAACAGCCTGTCCTCTACTCTTCCAGACTAAAACTCTCCATCAACTAATTTTTGGCTACACACTTAGGAAATGTGCACCACATCCCATCAGGCAGCTGACAGAACCTTGTTTTTAGCATGAGAGAATTATTTATATTAACCCAGAGTGGTGCAGCACCAGCAAGGAGAAGGATGAGTTCTTCAGACTGGGAAGGAAGCTTCCTGAGCTGGGTTTCAGCAGATCATTCATTCTGCAGATCACTTAAACATTAAATTATCACAGACTGTAACACTGGCTGTATCTAGCCACATTCCTCAGAATGGTGTCACTTAAACACATAAAACTGCGTAATTGTGTGCTTGCTGTTCTAGCTGCCACATTGACAAGCATTATATTTTATCTCCAAGGAAAAGAACAAACAAGAGAAATGTTCATAAATGACCCCATCAAATCAGGTAATGAACAGCAGGAGACAAAGCAAAGTATCTATTTTATGTACAGTAATGAAGGAAAAGCCAGAATAACCATGAGCAGCCAAATGCCACTGATGATAAATGCAGGTAAGTCTGGGGCAGGTACCAAACAAACCAGGCACAGGGGTTAAAAGGGCATTCCAAGATAATGAATGTAGTGTTTCATTTCTGCCTTATATCATTTTTCTTCACCTTTCAGTCTTTCTTAATTTTTCTTTTTTCTTTTTTTTTTTTTTTTCATTTTGTTTTTATTGAGCTTTTCTGCTCTTTCTGTGCCTTGATGGACTGCTGAGAGTATGAAAAGTGACCACCTTGAAAAACTCACATTATTTCAGTAAATTATGCACATATATTCTGTATAGGGTCTGAGGACTTCCTGTTTCCAGTAAAAAGCATTTCTTGCTTTATTCCTGCAAAGCTTTACTATGCCTAGAAGCAGGAATGCTTTTGTTGTACAACAGCAAAGCCACTCCTTGAGAAGCTATTTGGAAACATTAATATTAAACTGCAAACCAAACAACATGTTGCCTTCCTATGTTTAAAGAGAGCTTCATTTTTCTTACCTTGCCAAGCCTGGAAAAATGCTTTCAAAATTAAATGTCATTCCTGAGGCCTAGAGACATTCAGGCTGGATTAAAGCCAGACCTAATTGAATCAGAAATTAAAATATTTATTGAGTTGTAGAATTAGAAGTAGAAATATACAAATTCTTCCAAAATCATCAAAAGTCTTTCCAAAGAGAGCATAAGACTGTAGCAGTCAGAGGCAGAATATGGTCAGAGTGTATTTAAACAAAAAGCAGAGAAAGCCATAGAGAAAAAAATCAAAGCTTTCCTTGAAATAGACCTTGTTTGATTAAATGAACAGCACGGTTATTTTGGCTTTAATTCACTGTGATGTTGAGATCTGAGTGGTTTAAATTGTAATGGAGGCTTTCCACTGCTGTGTGTTTACTGAGTTATTCACACCTTTGAGAAGTATTTTCAGGGAGATGGCAAAATGTCCCCAAATTCAAATGTTTTTGTTACTTCACCTACTCAGTTAGCAAGTGCAAATATGTGTTCACAGAATCATAGAATGGTTTGGGTTAGAAGGGACTTGAAGGTCAACTAATTCCATGTGCCCCTTCCACGACATCAGGTTGCTCAGAGCCCCTCCAGCCTGGCCTTGAACATTCTCAGGGATGGAGCAGCCACAGCTTCTCTGAGCAACCTCACAGTAAGGAATTATTTCCTAATACCTAATATAAACCTACTCTGTTTCAGTTGAAAGCTGTTGCAGCAGCCCTCTTGTTAGAGGTAGAAATTAGCTGAGACACAGACTTCTTGTTTATCACAGCATGAAAAGGGTCCTGGTTTATTCCTCTTTACAGCTCAGCCATCCTGACTCCAACCATTCACTGACTCTGCCTGCACCAAGCTCCTGCTGTGTGTTTCCCTTGCAGCCTCTGACTGCTGCTTATTTCCTGCTGAACTCCGAGTGCAGGTGTCAGTTTGCAGACTCTGACTGCAGCTTTTACCCAGCTAGACTGTGAATGCAGGTTCCAACAACAGGCTCTGGCTGCAGACCCTGACTGACCTCACAGCAGGGATTCTCTCTCCTCAGGAGTCGCCGCCTTCTTCATGATTCTCCCCTCACCAGCTAACCCGCTCCCTTTTATCACACTTATCTTTATTGGATAGAGCTCCTCAGGGGTGAGGCTGTATGGGGTAAATAACAGCTGTTACTTATCAGGGACAAGGTTACATGTATTCCCTTCTCCTACAGAAAGCCATTCCCTCTTGTCCTGTCCCATGGTGATCCGCACCTGCATGGCCTTCTCCATGCTTTGCTGACAAGGCCTGGTGGGAGCACAGTCCAGAGACCACCATCCCATTCCTGTCTCTGCTGTGGGACGGGGTCAGGATCGTGGTGCTGAGTGTGCATCTCCCCAGACAGGAGAGCAGCCAGTCAGCACCTTCCTCTGTGGAGGAGCAGAATGAACAGCAGCAGGAAATAAAACATGAAGGGCAGAAGCAGCTGAGAACACTCATCTTTGCTCATGTCTTTTCATTGCACTGTGAACAAAGGCCATGCTCCAAGAGAAAGCAAAGCTCACCAATCACAAAACCATTGATGTTCTCTGAAAGTAAAACCACTTCTAAAATCATCTGGAGTCCTGCAGAGGACACTGTTAGTGCTGGTACATGGCATAGTGGCACTGTAGGGGCTGCTGCCAGGCAAGGGACTGGCACCCTGGAGTTCCCTCCTCCAGCTTTGTGAGGTTCCTTGGCTATAAACACATCAGAGGCTTTCATCTCATATCTGTCCCTGCTTGAGCTGAAATGATTTTACAAATTTTGAAAGCCTCTGTATAACCTTTGTCCACAAAAGAGGCTAAAAACTTCCTCAAGTCCAGCAAACTAATCTATTATTCCCCTTATTATTTCTCAGCAGTCAGCTGGAGGCCCTGCCCCAGCTCTCTGCTGTGCAGGCTGCTCAGTGCCCTCAGTACCACACAGCTTCTTGACACTGCCCTGCACAGCAACAGAAACCCTTGGGCTATGCTTTAAAGACAGAAATATAGAGAGAAAAGAGATATTATTGAACACCATGGGAGTGCAGGAGTTTTAACTCTCTGTTCTCACAGCCCACATCTCCCAGGCTGTCCTGATTCTGTGGCAGCACTTGAGGAAGAACAGTCTTCAGCAGCTGCAAAGCATCAGCAGATAGGGAGCTGCCAGGGCTCTTTCTCCTTTCTGTTTTATAGAGGGATACATAGCTGTGCAGTGAGAAAGCAGGACATGCATCCAGCTACTTTTGTGGAAGAATGAAGACAGCTCTCAGACAAACGCTGTAACATCCAAATATTAGCAACCACCACATAACCACTACACAGGCACGTCTCGGAAATACTGGTTTAATAGTGATATTTTAAAAGAAAAGCTGAGGGTCTTTCTGTCACAGAAACATTTTTCAGAAGCACACAGCATCAAGAAACGTGCACTGGAACACACAAGGGGGCTCCCCAGTGCTGCTGGCCAGGGCTGGAGGGTGCTCAGGCTCTGCTGAGTTACGTATAACACATAAAATTCATCAGGTTCAAGGCAGTGCTCCAAAGCCCCAGGTGAGACCAAGAGCCAGTGCACCAGACATAATGTAAGCCAAGGGGTAGGTAGTTCCTACCCTGGATGCTGCCAGATTAGGTAGCAGTGGAAGCATCACTGTCCTTGACCAGCCCCTGAGGAACCATGACAGGAAGAAGGGGATGGCAAACTCTATTTTCTTATGTGGAAAATCAAAGCAGAGTGAGTTACTGAGGCTTACAGGGCAGAAATCTGTGAAAGACCCCAAAATTGCCACCCCCTCTCTGAACTCCCCATCCTGATTCTGAAGCAGACAGCCACAAGGTCTGACTGTCACACAAGTACACAGGGACAGAAACCACTGCTCTTATGCAGCGCTGCCAATTGGTTTGATATAACATTTCATTACTTTCAGAAACTGAATTTCCTAGGAAGAAATTAGCTATTGAATAGAGAGAAAGGATGATATTCCCTCCAATACCTTCTAGGATCTGGAGAACACTTTCTTGTTTCTTTTCCTTTTTTTTTTTTTTTAAATTACTCTGTCATTCTAGCTCCTTGAAGACTCACTGCTAAATGTTCAAAAATCAAGAGCTGATCCTTAGACCAGACTCAAATATCTTGTTTGTGCACTACTGTGAATTACATTGGCCAGATTCCCTCTTTCTGGTACAATTCAGCTGACTTAGAGTTACTCACACTTTACAGCAACATGAATGAGAGGAGATTCAGGTTCAATGCTTCATTTTCTGTCCACATCAGAAGTTAACTACCAGCTTTATTCCCTGATCCTGCTGAAAGAGCTGATGATGGTGGGACACAAACAAAGGCGCCTTGACACGCAAAGAGTTGGGTATGTTGTTGCTAAACAAACATGCCCATGTTAACTTCAGCCTCATTAAAAATACAAGACAAACATTCATCCTGGGATCCCAGACAGGCAATTGGTAATAAAGGATGTGTTCTAAGCATCAAAAAACACACAAAACACTCCAAAACAAACAGGAAAAAACCCCACTGTAAATCCATGGTAGGTAAACACTCAAAATTATAAACTCTAAAAAAGAAAACATCTTTTCTACATCCTGCCTAGCATGTCTTGAATCTTGGATAAAACGATTTAACATTCTTTTCACTCTATCCACTTTTAATAGGAAAACCCAGGTGCAGATGTGGGCTTGATTCCAGTGCCAAGATCCCTGTTCTCTTCAATAAAGAGTTTAATGCAACTTAATCTAGAGATGCAAAGAGCCCTAAGATACCAGCAGTAGAGATTCAGAATCCTAATTAATTTTCTGTTGGTCAGTTGTCACAGAGATTCTCTCAGTTGTGCTTTTGCTAATATTGTTTAAAAAATATTAAATCTAATAAACTGTGGATAACTGTGGATAAATCAGTTGCAATTCTTGGTGAAATAATTAATATTTATACAAGAAAATAGAATATAACTAACCAAAATTATGCTGTTGTCTCCTCCCTCCCCTCACTTCATCCCTGCCCATGAGATTGTTCTATCATTAATAAAGGGATAACCATAAATGTATGGAAGCACCACCAGCTGAGTCTGTCTCAGCATACACTGGTGTTTAGGAACAGAAGGCAGAAGCAGATGTTCTCACCCTGCCAGCAAATCCACAGGGAGACATGGCACAGGGATCTTTCCACCACAGGAGGAGAAACAATTTTGGGTGGCTTATGAAGATGAGCACTTGATTTGAATTTCATAGAATCACAGAATGGCCTGGGTTGGAAGGGACCTTAGAAGTGATCCAGTTTCAACCCCCCTGCCATGGGCAGGGACACGTTCCACTAGATCTGGTTGCTCAAATCCCCGTCCAGCCTGGCCTTGAACACTTCCTGGGATGAACTAGTGACATTATTTTACCAGAAGCAAGTGCAAGCCATGCTGCCCTCGGCCTGGAAGGAGTAATTGGCAGAGAAGACATTGATTACTGCACATGCAGCTACCCAGGGTCTAAGGTCAGCAGCAGCAAAGTGGCCTCAGTGGGACAGGCAGTGAAGGCACCAAGACATTCAGCAGCCCAAGACGAGGAAAAGTTAACCAGCACATTAACCATTGCAGCTGGCAGGAGGTCTGGGGGTGTTATAGCCAAATTCTAAGCATAGGGAGAAACAGCCTTTCGTGGGTGGCTGTGCAAGAGGCTGTCCCAAAGTGATGAACCTGTCAGTAGTCCCTACAGGTCATGTCTCTCACCCATGTGGGGTGAGCAGCTGCTGCCTCTATGAGACTCAGAGTTCCAGGGCAGGCAGGCCACGTGTTCAGCACACTCGGAGCAGCTCCAGTGTCCTGGACCCACCCATGGTGAGATCAGCATTTTCAGAAGTCCTTTCTTTCTAGGAGCACAGACCACACATTGGTTGCATTTCCTTCTGGACTAGGTTGAAATTCTGATTGAGAAAAGCACTGACAGGAACTCAGATAATGCATCATAAATTCAATATATTCAATACAAATGAACAAACAACAGAATTTCTGACCTCTAGCCACAATATCACTTTTGTAATATGATGACACCGTACCAAGCTATTTCCTCCTGGTTCAAGAGCCAAATGCTATTTGCTGAAAGCCAGTTCAGTTTGTCTGAACTAAATAAAACACCCTTCTGCAACAAAGCATAAGGATTTTCTTCTGAAAGAAATTAATAAACATTTGACAACTTAAACAAACTGAACCCTGCTGAAACCCATTGAGGCTCAAACATATTGCCTGTTTTTCTTCCCCCCAAATCACAGATTTTAATAAATAGCAGGAGTAGACCATGTTATACAAGGGATTGTTACTAAGGAGATTTGGGAAAATACTAAATGTCCAGTGTCAGGTTGCTCACTAAAACTGTTCCATTGCATTGATGAGTTCTGAGACAAAATGACTTCCAGTGAAGGCACAAGCACTGATAGTGATTAAATGATATTCCAAGTCATGAGCAAAGCAAGAGCAAGAGAATTTATGCACAGGATGCCTCCAGAGCTGAAGAAAACAGCTGAGACAATGGTGGTCCCATGGCTGCAGCCGTTATTTGCCATGGGGATTTGGATCTTCAGATGATGTTTATTTGAAAATGTTCAGCGCTTGAATTGGCTCCATCCTCTGCTCTCTACCTTCCTCAGAAGGCTGAAGAGAAAGTTTTTGCAAAGATCAAGAGACTACCAATAGTGTCATAATTAATTTGGCAATAATATTAAAACTATTGCAATGTGGTTTTAAAAAAAGTTTTTTATAACCATTTTCTTATGTGAAAACAGAGCAAGTAGCCAAGGAAAAGGCAATTATTATACAAGCTGATTTCCACTACTGCAGCAAAGAAGCTTAGCAAAAGAGATCACCTTCTCCTTATTTATGTACAGCAAATGACACAGACAATAATAATAATAATTAAAAATCACAAAGCCCATTAGCTAACTGATTTCAAGAATGATGCTGGGCTGTGAGGGTTTTATTAAATAACGTAATTTTTCACAAAGATGAGTTTTAACGCAGCCTCATGTAAATGCTGAGCTGTTTTTTAATGACCACAGTAGTGGGGCAGCCCCTGAGTGAGGTGACACTTGATTGCAGTTGGGCTACCTACCCAGGAGTTACACTAATCACTTAGACAAGTGCCTTTGAGACTTCCTTCTCCCAAAAAGAATGTTACTTCTACAGACCATGGACTTCACTTCTCTCCCTGTCAAAGGGAAGAATTGTCTGTTGGTGACAGAAATAAATGTTTTCAGATTACTGAGACAATTATACACAAGGAGAAAATAATTCATTTTGAGGTTTTACTTAAGAGACAAAACCCATTAAAATACAGTCATTTCCCCACTGATGTCTGCAGCCCTCTGCCAGAGCGTTCAATGTCAGCAGGACTGTGCCTCTCTTTCTCATGGGGAAAAACTCACTCTGTGATGATTACAAATGGAAAGACTGAAAGACCTGCTGCTGAGAAAGTCCCGTGACTAGGAAGAGTTCCTCACATTTCCTGCTGCTGCTTTCCCCATCACCATCAGGGCTATTTGATCCGGCAGTGGCACCCGCAGTGCCGCAGGGACAGTGCTGCTGCTCCCAGCCCCGGGGCCAGAGCTGTAATTGGAAGGAGAAGAGGAGGTTAACACAAACACATCAGAATGGAGGGCTAAAGGCAGCAAGAGACAGACCCTTGTGGTGATGGAGTTATCACAGCTTGGCTCTTTCCCGGTTGTAATTTCCTGCAGACATACAGCGACAGTGGGAAAAATCGACTTGTACGTCTTCCAGTTAAAACCACTGTCTTGGTCTTTATGACTTTCAAGATGAAAAAGTAAACCTCAGAGTATCAGTATGTGAATCCAGGAATGAATTTTCCTCCTAATTGTACAAGATCTCCAGAGCTGCAATTACTCCTGAGGGTGTGTGTTTTCTTGGTCCCACTTAAGGATTCAGCAGCATTCACAGCACACTGAGCACCTCACCGTGTTCTGTCTGGGCTCAGTGACAGCATACCCCAGATGATGGGGGGAGCTGGAATAGGCTCTCAAAGGAGTTGTGAATCTCTGTTAAGCTAACTTCCTTCTCTACAGAGTTCTCAAATAATCACTGTTTTAAACATGGTATTTCACCAAGAGTTCTTTGTAGCAATCTAGTGCTCTAAAACATATCACCAGATGAGAATTATCAGCAAAATGCACTGAAGTGCAAGAACCAGCCTACTAAGTTCCTTTGAAAGCTGACAGGGAAGGAAAGTGAAGATGCAGATGAGTGAGTGACTTGCCGGCTCTCAGGGGCCAGAGGTGAAACCAAAGAAATCAGGTGCTGGAGGAATAAAAGAATGCACTGAAAATTCCACTGCCTTGACATGTGGGTGAGGATGACTGAAATGTCTCCTTTCGTTTTGATGTCACTTTTCTGGGCAACTGATGTTTATATGCTTAGGAAGAGAAGAGTCACAAGAGATAAGATACTGGTTTTTCTCAGGAGAAAACAAGTCTAACCCACAACAGAAACCTTTCTCTGTATTTTCACCATAGTGACAAAGTGACTCCTCTCTGTCCATTAACAATATTGTACTTGTCAAGCAAAAGTCAAGTCAACAACTAAGAGCTTCTTGAAACATAAGATCTTGGCATGTGAGGTCTTCACTTTCAGTTAATGGAAACAGGCCATCATGAGAAAACTTCACTGTATCCTCCTGGTGTCACTCACTTCAGAAACTGCTGAAAGACAGCAATCTGTGTGAGTGGGAATTCTGTATGGCAGGCTGGGGCAGGCTTGGTCCCTGTGGTCATGCAGGACAGAAGACAGCGCATTCTTGCAAATTTATTTGCAACATTTTGCCTGCTCCCTAGAAATTTACTTTTTTTCATTCATGCTTACCCATTAGTAGCTAAAATTTACCACCAAGGCTTATGTAAAGGTTTGCTGTAAAAAATTAAAGGTACACATGACAAAGGGGTAAAAAAGATAATTTCCCATTGCTACAGATATTCCATTCCAGTGCTTCCTAACAAGAGCTACTTTCAGGCTTACCAAAATGAGGTAGCAATGGTTTCATCAGGGTTTTAGTGCTCCCTCAGTCCCACTCTGACCTTGGGCAGGTAATTTATCTGCTCTGTGTATCAGTCTTTCCTTCTACAGAAGGGAGGAATTGAATTTTACTTTATAGGGGCATGCTGTGAAGCTACAGAGTTTTAAGGGTGACAGGAGCAGACCTAATAAAGGGAGAAGATAGAAGACCCTGAGACAGATCCAGCTCTTGGGTTCATTTCCCAGGACTTTGCCCTTACGCCACAAGGCCAAAAGAATTTATTAAAAAAAAAAAAAAATAACAATAGATAACTCTTCAGAAAAGTTAAACATGAGATTAGCTGCCTTTCAAAGTCATAACATTAAATTTAAAACTTCTAAATTATGAGAGCTTTCAGATCAAAGTACTACACAGTAGCTCAAATGGAACAGAAATAAAAAGGCATTTATATCCAGCTGCCATCCTGCCAACCACTCCTGTGCAGGATGGGCTCAGCTTCCAGTCAGAGCTGCAGTGAACACCATGACTTTCTAAGCTGCAACAAACCCTGCTCAGGAACCTCCCAGCAGCTGAGGCAGTCCCTGTGCTGCAGTTGCCATCCCAGCAGAGCTGCAGTCCCTGCCCCACTGTGGCACGTCCAGAGCACTCACACCCAGCAGGGATAACAGCTGGGGACTGCCAGCATATAAAAACCCAGCTGCATTGCTCTGGCCAGCCTGGTCTGTCTGCTCAGCCATGGACAAGGGCAGATCAAAAAGAGTGGTTAAGTACTGGAATGGTTTGCCCGGGGAGGTGGTGGAGTCACCATCCCTGGATGTGTTTAAAAAAAGACTGGATGTGGCACTTGGTGCCGTAATCTAGTTGAGGTGTTGGAGCATGGGTTGGACTCGATGATCTTGAAGGTCTCTTCCAACCTAGAAATTCTGTGAGTCTGTGATCAAGGCACTTGGCACAGGAAAGGAGAGAGGTAAGAAATATGAACTGGGTTCAACCCAGAGAGACCCCACTCATGGCAGCTGCTGATTTGGGTCCATACCTCCATCAGGAGCATGTGCATATATCCATTCTCCCACTCTGCAGCCAGGGAAACAAAATGATTCTGGGACATCTGTCAAATCCCTGCCCTCCTCACTGGTTTTCTGGAGGATTTTTTTTTCTAGGTTTTATTTTTCATTTGTTTGGGTTGCTGTTTTGGTTTTTTTTTTTCCTTTATTTCATTGATTAAAGTCTAAAATTATTAAATAACTTCTTTACTTTCTCTCTAGACACCAAGTCTAGTTCTCAAAACTGCATTTTAGAAGGCAAGAGGCCCTGGAGCTGGGTCCTGCAGGGGTGGGACACTTTGTCTGACAGGGGCAAAGGGCAGCTGCATGTGCAGAGGGGATGTGGCTGTGCCAGAGCTACCAGTGGCACTGCACAGCTTTCCAGCTTTCCTGCTGCACTTCCTGCAGGGAAGGCTCCTGCAGGGCCCTCCAGCAGCTGTTGGGACGTGCAGAGCCACGAGTCCGAGCTGCCTGCTGCTCCTCCTGCCATCCTTCTCCTCCCAACTCTCCGGGTGACCAAGTGGACCCTCTGAAACACCTTGTCCCAAAAGATTCATTTATGGCAGTTGCTCAAGCAGCACTGCTTGTGAGATATTATTTCTGTTAATTAGGCCTTTTGGCTGCTTGATATGCCAGAAAATTCACATTTTTCTACTCTTTTCCTCCTGCTTTTGAGTTGTTGTATTTATTCAAGATGAAAGCCAGATGTTATATTAACAAGAGAACTGCCTCTCCTAAAGGGAAACATTCATCAGGGCAGAAGCAGACATTGTAGCTTTGCTGTGAATTATTTAAATTCCTCCTTTTTTTTTTTTTTCTGAACAGGAAATCCAAGAAGATGTATTTGAAAGCAATAGTATTGTGACTGCAAAATAAAAGCCAGTTACCCTAATCCCTTTAAAAGCTGGTAATAGGGATTTATAAGTACTGAAGTTTAAAAATGTTTAAATTTGAAGGAAAGACAAATATAAACCCAAAATATTGGGGGAAAAAAAAGAATGTTTGGATAATTTATATAGCAAATACTTTACAAATCCAACAACAGATAATTACTATCAAACCAGCTGGATTTTCTTATGCCCAGTGGAAATTATTTTTTCTACAGAGGTTCTTCTCCCAAAGCCAGGGTTTTAGCAGAAATGGACCCAAATGACATTTTGCCTTATTCTGAAAAAAGACACATTCTACAGAACATCTCCTCTGATATTGTGCTGGATGGATATATTGTGATTATTTTCATAGGGAGGGTGGGATGGGAGGACTGGGGAACAAATCATTTGTGCTAAAATAAATTTACCCGTGGAACTGCCCAGGTGGTTCTTGGGCTGTTTCTCACACCTGGGTTTGGCACTTGTGGAGCTGTGCTGGCTGTGACTCCTGGGCCAGCGCCAGCGGTGGGAAATGCTCACTCAGTGCCTATTTTTCCTCTCCTCCTCGAATTTCTCTTCACAGTGGCTGGAATTACACCCATAGGAAGAACAATGGAGAAGGAAAATGCAGTGGTTTCTCTGTATCAAAATTCAAAAGCAAATAAATAATACTTTTTGTAGGGGAAAAAAATAGACTTAGCAACTGACTGATGGCCACAGTATTTCCCTGTGATTGGGACAAGAGCAGCCTCAGGCATTGCCCCACCCCTTGACCCTGTTGTTGTGGGCATGTTGCTCACACTTACTTGTGATCTGCTTTCTTTCTAGTGCCAAACATGGCTTAGAAATCTCATTTTAGCAGCATAACTTTTTAAACAAATGTCCAAGCTTCTCACACATCCAAGTGAACATTTCGAAACTATTCCTCTCGTGTATAAGCTATCATTTTAATTTTAAAATAAATTATGTATATATCAGAGATTTCTAATACCATGTATTCATAAAAATAATCATGATCCTGAAACCTCATTTACCCAGTCTTGGAAAACTTTTTGAAGTTGTAATGAAATTATCTACTTGTATAGAATGTTGTATCTTTATTATTAAATATTTCCATTATGCCATTTCTGGAATATTTTTAGAATCAATATAATCTGTTGTAATAAAAAGAAGAGTACTGGCATAGCTATTTGACAAAATGTGTTCCAGTTGAATGAGCTAATTAGCTTTTAATAATGAGATCCAGCCCATGGATTTACAAAGCAAGCTACTGGAGCCTAATGATTTCAAAAGCTATCACATTTACAAGTTAATGTAGTATAAATTATTCATGAGCATCTTATAAATAAGTGTAATATGTTATTTTCAGGGCTAGTATTGCCTTAAAATGAGGTTCTTCTGAAAAGTGCCTTTAGAAACAGAGTTTTCTTTGTGACCTCATATCCACCCCGGGTGTTGATACTTTCACATGAAGTTGCAGAAGTTTGGATGTTGATGGTCATTCACCCGCTCAGATTTCCTGCAGCCCAGGTCTCTGCTAAGCCCTGACAGTGCCTGTGGTTTGGGAGTGTGCAGAGGCATCAGAGGCACCCGGGGCAGATTCCAACTTTCCTGATTCCTTCACTTAATGGCAAATAGATACTGCCCATGGCTCCCTCCATACAGAAACCAATTCCAGGGAAACTTCCCAATGCTGAAGCCAGGAGAGCTGCACAGAGGCACCAGCTACACTCTTCTTCTTTGTCACCCAGCCCTTTCTTTCATGGACAGGTTCTGACTCATCCAGCAGATTGAGATACCCTCCCCTGGATGCAAAGCACCTGTGAAAAGTCAGTAAATTTTACAAACTGAAGAAATTCTTTCCAACTCAGGCCGTGTCACTCTTGGCCTGGAAAAAAAAAGGCAGAGTTTCAGTAACAAAAGGTGAATCAAGCTTACAAAACCTTTTAAAAAATGGGTCAGGAGATGGTT
Organism: Illadopsis cleaveri; assembly: GCA_013399915.1. NCBI lineage: Eukaryota > Metazoa > Chordata > Aves > Passeriformes > Timaliidae > Illadopsis > Illadopsis cleaveri. Next base: position 502,889 of record VXBB01006426.1, read on the forward strand.
CAGGTATTTAAAAGTTTTGACCCTTAAATACCTACAGGTATTTGAGAGTTTTGAGCCTAAAGGAGGAACACTAATTTAGTGGGAAGAATTTCTAGGGATCTGGGGACTAAGGGCAAGAGGAGAGAAAGGTAGGCTTGGTTTTAGGGTATTTAGGTATTTACTCTTTTGCCATGCTCCTATTGCCATGCTTGGCCTGGCTTAATGAATTCCAATTGTCAACTGAAACAGGATTCAGCTGTAGCTGTTCAGGTCAGGGCTTCAGCTTGTATCACCTGGGGATGCTTTTCTTTGGAGTTCAGAATAGCAAAACTGGCTCATCAAGAAATTGCTTTGATTTGTGAGAATATTTGAAAGTCAAATCTTCTAGTGCACAATCATCTCTGCCAAACATCACTTTTCATGCAAAAAGAATCTCTCTTCTAGCAGGGATTTTTTTATTCATTTTATATACAGGTCATAAATCTACAAGCTCTAATTCTAGTTTAAGACCAACAAACACACAGTAAGATTAAGGCAGGAATGCTTTCCCTGTTTAATTGCCTGTCTGACATACATCTTGGCAAAGTTCTCTCTGATTTGTTTGTTTTCTGATGGATGGTACTCCAGGCATTTTCTCCATTTTGTTATTTTGCTTACCAATAGGGGATCTTGGATGACTCAGAAACATCAATTCCTGTAGAACTTCAGACATTCAGAACAATCCCTGTCATTCCATTCAGCTCTCATCATTTGGGATTGTTTTGGGGATGATTTTACTAAGTTTTTGAGCCATAGCACAACCTCTTCAGACCTTACAAGGAACTATGTGATCCTCCTCATATTTCTTATTTGATTAGCTACAACTGGTATTTTTAAAGAACAGAGGAAACAAATTTATTTCACAATTGCTCATTGAAAGCCAGAGTATTGTATTTACTCTAAAAAGTAACTTGGCAGTATTTATGTATCTTATCAGGAAATAGGATGAGGAAAGATATTTTAACTATGCTCCTCTTACTCAGTGGTTACACGGAGAAGATGTTCAGTACAAATTTGAAGGAGCAGAGGTTCATTAGATGCGTCAAACTTGAAAACCACAACTGTTTCATTATCAAAGTTCATTTGCACAACCAGAGGAGACAAGCTTGACTCAGAGGATTTCTAGCAAAGTGTGTTCTATTTACCTTGGGGGTCAGCTCAGGAACATGGTGTCACTCCTCAAGAGATGCTAATTATTGCCACCAGGCTCTCCAGCTTCCTGCATCCCTTCAAGCTGCATTTTAGCCCTGCTTTCTCCATCAGGAGTATGTAGCAATCCTAGCAATCTGTGACAGAAAGGCAGATAAGTAGGCACAAATATCCACGTGTGCATGACTTGCTCCCCCAATGCAAAATGTTATAGAAGTCCAAAATGTCTCCCTGCAGGGAAAGGAAATAAGAGCAAACATCAGCCCACCATTATTTAGGAAAATTATACGGTTTTTAAAAGGGGACAAAACAGCACATCAGTCTGTGAGGTGATGTCTTCCACTTGGGTATTTTCCCTCAGCTCACCTCGAAGTTCATTCATGAAGGTAAACTCCAGTTTTGCAGCAATAGCAAACAAAGCTGATGGGTCAGATGATCTGCAGGAGGCTAAGAGGGATGACAGCAGTTAAAATACTTCTCTATATTTGTGTAAGAGATATGAAAAGATATTCAATGCATACTCCTCAAAAAAAAAAAAAGGATATTCAGTACTTCATGAACACTGTATCTGCTGTTAGCTGGGCTTTTAGAGGGCACCGCCATGAAGCTCTGGTTCAAAAACCAGATTGATGTGATTCACCTGCAGGTTTAGGAGAAATCCTATCTGCACAAGCTATGATGAGGTCCTTGAGGAAGAGACAAGGAGTATTGCCAGTATTTGGGCATGCCTATCAAACCAGTTTCTATGAACATTCCACACTGGGGAAAAAAAAAAAAGGAAACCATTTTCACCAATCAATTTAAATTACTTAATTTACAAAATGTTGAAAAAAAAAACCAGCGCATGTATTTGCAGACATTTCTGAGCTCTGTTCTTTCTGCTCTTTTGATTAGTAATTTATTAAACCTTTTAAAACTATTAGGGTTTGCCAAGCAGTTCCATCAAGCTGCATCCTTCAATGAGTCCCTGAGTTTTGAGTGAAGAACAAATGAGCAATGTCAACAAGACCTTCAGCTAACAGGAACCAGGTGGGGTTTGACATAGTATTTTCAAGTTGTGCGTCATTGTATTGCATTCTTGAGCCTGGTGTGACTTCCTGGGAGCAGTGCCAAAGTCAGGCAAATCATGATTTACAGTTAATGACATCTTGAATATTGCATACACTTAAATTTCTCTTGTCCTTGTTTCTTTTGAGCTGCCTCTGTCTTCTTTTGATTCTGACTGCAAGCTCTTTGGAACAAGGATTTCCAACAATTTCCAGTGTTTGGAAAAAGGCTGGAGTCTCCAGAGATCAGCCACCAAAGCTGCACTCAACAGGAGACAAGTGCTGGCTTCACAGGCATGTGGAGCAGCACTTTCCTCTCCCCAGGGAGTGGTTTGTTGTCCCCAGCTGTCACCCAGCATAAGTGAGGCCACAGAGAGGATAAGGGATTCCTCATCCCGCAGCCCAGCTATGAGGGATTCATTCCTAGAGCACAGCTCAGCTCCCACCTGCCTTTCTGTGCTCACCCAGCTGTTGTGTTTCTGCCCAAATTCAACTCTCAGCCACTCAGGCAGTTCCTGGTGCCTTCTCCTCACTACAGGCAGAACTCTGCCCAAGCCCCCCTTCCCCTTTCCAAACCTCCCTTAGCTGTTCAGTCTCTAGTGCCACCAGCATGGTCACCTCAGGCAGACAGAGCAAGCACCTGAGCACAGTCTCCATCTCCCTTCTCCAGGGTCAGGGCATGGCTTCATTTTGCAGATTCCAGCTGCATGGTATCTGTAAGATGCAGTTTTCTTATATAGTGAGCCATTAAAAAAATTTCACCAGCACTACATCTCCCATCTGATACAGTCTTACCTCAAAAACTCAACCTTGTAGCTCATCCCCTTTCAGACACCTTCAGTGGATCTCTGCATGACACAAACCTGCCACCAGCAAACCCAAACCTGCTCCCTTGTCACTCACTGATTCCCAGCTCCAGACAGACATTTTGCAGCTTCACAGGCAGAAACCTTTGTAATTTCCCCCCTTCACCTGCTTTGTTGATTTAACATCTTATAACAGATAATTTTAGGAGCCTTTTGGACTGAAAGGCTTCCCAGGTGCCTGCACCATTATCCATTCACTGTGTTTACTCTGAGCATCCAAAACCATCAACAGACAAATTAGACTTAATTACTGCAACAGGAAAATGAGCTTTACTATTAAAAAATCACAATGGTCTCTTGCTGGAATAAAATTTTAGAAACATGCAGAGAAAAGAAAAGCACCAAGTGGACATAGAATCATAAAATAATTTGGGTTGGAAGGCACCTTAAAAATCATCTAGTTCCAACCCCCCTGCCATGGGCAAGGACACTTTCCACTAAACCACATTGCTCAGAGCTCCCTCCAACCTGGCCTTGAACACTTCCCAACATGCTTGGTATAATTTCCCTAATGTATCTGGTCAAAGATGGACTGTTGATACATGTTTTCCTTATAAAAAGCACCTCTTAAAAATTTCTCCTTCTACTTCTTCCTAAGAGTCTCCAGCAATTTGCCATTTTGTAATTATTTTGTTATCTCCTGCATTTGTAGTTCATCAAATCTCTCATTAGTTGCTTATCCACCAGGAATTGGAGATGATTATCGCTCTGCTGCTTTGAATTTATACTTTGATATGATAATTTCCTGTCTGGATTTTATCAATAAGAGCCAGAGGAAGCAGCCTGAACACCCTGGCTGTAATTTGATGAAGGATTTGTGGCCCTACTTGGCAGTTCTTTAACCATCGATCTTCCTCTGCAGGGATTTGCCCAATGCCCCCGTCTGCCATGCAATGAATTAGCTTGTGGTGCAGGGGGAGAAGTGATTATTTCACTTATTTCCAAGTCAGAGTGTCTAAACCGTGTCTACAGCCTGTATGGGCAGGGATGGTTATAAAGGACTTGTTTACAGCCCTGAATGCACACTTCTCTTGGAATTTATTAAGTGGGTAAATAGCCTGAGTGGTAGTCAGAGCTTGTGTTTTGTGTCCAGTTGTAATTCAGTTGTAAGTCCACTAAAAAGATTGTCAGCGATGTTTGCTAGTTCATTGTGTATATTTGAGGGAAGAAAAGGGAACTTGTTCTTCACTACAGTTTATTCATTTATTTCTTTAATAAAATGCTAACCCCAGACAGGCCTCCCTGCTAGCACTAGAACTGCATCTGAGCAGAGGAGCAGCACCAGTTTCCTGGTTGTCCAGTCTTTCAGAAGACACATTTATTTTCGCAGAAAACATGAGCAAAATTCAGCCATTCATCTGAACAAAGGTTCACCCCAGGGTGATGGTCCCTGCAGGGACGCTGGAGCTCATTTTGGGTCAGGAACAAAAGCAGTGTGGGATGTCCCTTGCACAGCTCCTCCCTGCCAGCCGTGCCCTTGGGCACAATCCCACGGTGACCTGGCACTGCTGCCAGAGAGACACCGTGCCCCAGCCAGCACTGCAGCCACAGGGGGAGTGCTCTGGGCTCAGAGCAAGCCTAGACTAAAATAATTAAAAGTCCCTTGTCAGCTGCATGGACAGAATGTCACTGTCACCAAAGCCAAATTCCCATAGTTTTACAGCTCCCAAACCAGCCTGCCAGCCTGCACCTGAGGCAACATTTTTATGACTCTTCACCAACATCGACTAAGTAAATTCAGAAGGAAAATGATGACAAACACAAAAATTGGAAGCAACCATAAAATTCTACCCGTTTGTATTTTTCAAGACAATTTGTGTTTGTTGAAGTTCCCAGTTCTTGGACTCCTTGGCTCAGCAGCTGCTTTGCTGGTTGCATAGCAACTTTCTCTCTGCTTCTGCTTGCCAGAATCAAAGGGCCACATGTTGCCTAAAATAATTAGAGTATTCCTTGGCTCAGAGGGACTGAAGTTCAAGCAGCCTGGCTGGCACCTCACTGCCTGCACTGCTCTCTGACTCTAAACTTACACCTTGACAATAAGTGATTTTCATAAGACTGAAATGGCAGACCTATCATTTGCCTTTCTTTTTTTTTTTTT
>VXBB01006426.1:508073-522727 GCA_013399915.1 Illadopsis cleaveri
AAAAAGTGAGCCTATATTTTTTCTTTTTTTTTTTTTTTTTTTTTTTTTTTTTTAAGGCACATTATGCTCTTTCCTGTCACTGGCCATCTTCTGCTCTGAAAATAAAGATGTAAGGGGTCTCTGTACAAGAAGATGATTATCTAGCATGAAGTGGGAGCATCTTTGTAAGAAAACCTGGTTTTAGTACCATCTGGATTAGAAGACCCAATTCTCTCTTGGTCTTCTGCAGTGAGATGTATGATGGCTTCTTAATACTTCATAAAGATGCAAGACCTGACTGTGACAGCATCTCTGGGTGACAATCATGCAAGTGATGGCAGTCAGATCTGGACACTCAATCAGAGCCATGAAACATACACCAGCCCTGGCTACAGCCTGGCATGGCCACAGTCAATGCCAGCCCTTTGAAATATTATTGATGAAGCCTTTGTTTATAGGGTTGGCCTTAGGACAACACCAGTTTCATTTTAGCACATGGCTGAAGCATGGTGAGCTCCCAGGGTACCTCACCAGCTCCCTGCAGGACTGTGCTCTGGGAGGTTGCTGAGGGGACACTGTTTTGGTGGCATTTCATGTATTTCTGTGTACCTGTACATTTCCTTCAGGGCTATACCCAAACAGAAAACACAGCCTTTCCAAAACAGAGACCCAAGCCGTGCCCTACATCACTGCTCTGTGTAATGCTTTGTCCATAAAATCAGTAAGGGTAGGCAATTACCCCAAAGTTCTTTCCAGCTGCCACAAGCATAACCATCTTTAGGAGAAGTCCAACTTTCAACAGAGAAAAAAAACAAAAACAAAAACAAAAACAAAAAAAAAAAAAAAAAAAAAAGAAAATTCAAACAAAAAAACNCTTTCCAGCTGCCACAAGCATAACCATCTTTAGGAGCAGTCCAACTTTCAACAGAAAAAAAAAAAAAACAAAAAGAAAATAGCTCTAAAAAGAGACTTTTTACAGGATCTTTAGAGCAAAAACCTGCTCAAGCTTAAAATGACAAATGACTGCCTTTGATGGAAATATGCAAGTACACACATACAAGGATCCAGGCCTGCTGTCCTGTATTGCTGCTGTTACTGGGAAATGGGTGCATAGATTTAACACAGTCTTTGATCCTAAAATGAGTGCATGGATTTAACACCATCTTTTAATTGACCCTAAAACTTCCCCACTTTTTTTTTTTACATCTTGTAATTTGCAGAGCACAATGTCAGCAGGAAAGAAATCACAGTGCACAGTCACTCCATTCCTGTGCAGCAGCTCTGGATCTCTTGGGCAATCCAATATGGTCCTTGCTGTGCTTTTGGGCCAGGCCACCCACCAGCAGTGTCAGGGTTTGCTGGCAAGCAACAGAAAAAGGCTTTGCTCTGGCAAGCAACCACAAGAGCTCACAGCAGCCACAGTGAGTGCCCACCACTCTGTGGGGTCAGCTGGCAAACACGGCCTCCTGAGCTGTGCACATGAGCAACACACAAAACCTCAGTGGCTCAGGGAAAGCTGCTCAGTGGATCAGCCAAAGTGCCCAGCAAGCAGCTTCTGAGCATCCTGCTGCTCCCTAAGAGCTGAGACAGAATTGTCTCCTTTGTTCCTCTTTCCAAAACCCCACACTCCCTGGTTCTTCTCAGTGAGTCCAAAGTGGTGGCTCAGATATAAACGATGGGAGGAGAATCAGCCCTATCTTGCATGTACCCATATCCTCTGGGGCTAGTCCTGCACCAGCTTCAGAGGAGTCACATTTTATCTACATCGCCCTGAAGGAAAAGAGAAAATCTGACTATTCTCATCAGCCACTCCCTTTCCTAGCACATAAAAAGGAGCTTACGTTGCTGGAAATACGTTGAGATCTCATATTTAAAAGACCTAGGAACTTCTAAAGATAAGATTTGATCTGAAATGTGCAATGAAGAAAAAAAGGGCAGAAGCTCAGATCTTTCTTCTTAGTCTCCATACAACACATTTTTGAAGACACAGTTTGCACTAGTTTCATCCTAATTCTGATGTCTTTTCTCCTAATCACCACAAAAATTTCCAATGAAAAAAACACTCTAAATGTCCCCAATCCCATAAACATATCTTCAACACTCTAAAGATTAAATTTGAAGAGGGCAAGGGCAGAGACAGGTCACTTACCTTACTGCAGGGTTAAACTTCCACAAGGAAAAGTCCAGCTGTGTCTGGACCAAGAACAACTGGTATCCAAGAGCACTAATTTGGGATGCTAATTGATCTGCAGGCAGGTACCTCCTCAACTTCTCTAATTTCTAAACAACATCTGGAGACCAAGACATATGCTTGTGCAGGGCATCAGATATATGCAAATTATGTATATGTGTGTGAAGATAAATACATGCTAATTAGCAAATACTGGGTTTAGGGAGAATGAGGTATCTGGACATTTTAAAAAATTTGGCCTCTGCTGCAGGAAGTAGTAATACTGTGATCCAAATATTTAGCAATGCAGAAAAAGCTGGTTCCTGATCATCCAAAGGACACAGAAATTATTGAGATTACCCCAGAAATAGTTTGTTTTATTAAAAGCCAGTACACTCCACAAGATTCTTTCCACTCACATTTCTTCCCAGCTGTCTGATGCCTGTAGAGTGTAAGTGCACACACAGAGTGGGCAGGAGGCTGGCTGCAGCTTTTTGAGAGTTCAGCATTTAGATGAAATATTTCTAAAATTCTTCAGTCATCTTTCCAACTTAAATAAATACAATTATCTTTCCTCTCACTAGAACGCTTCCCCTCCCAAAGAATGGCTTAGTGCTCAAGTGCCAATGTGCCCATCCCCATGGCTGCAGAGTGACCTGCCATCCCCATGTGCTCCCAGGCTTCCTGAGCCCTCCAGTGCCCTGTGGGTGCCAGAACTCTGAAGCAGGAGCACACTCACAGTCTGCTTTCAATCACTGTCCCAGAAGGTGCAAGGATGTATCCTGCATTCCTTTGGAAACCATGTGCCATCTGATGGGGACTTACACACAGCCAGGATGCTTCATTTATGTTGTGAGTTTACCTTAAATCCCCCTGACTTCCTGTAAATGCCAACACGATCCAGCTGAAGGGTGTGCTGCAGCTCCTGCTGGCCCAGCCAGTGATGCCCAAAGCAGATGACAGCAGGCACAGGTGAGGAGACCCTCAGCTCAAAGAATCCCAGAATTTGGCTCTTGCACTGGGACAAAAACAACCACTGAGCAATTTGTTGCTCAGGTGAGCAATTCCTCTCTTCACACAGTCCGTCTGAGGAAGAAAAGGGGTTTTTATTCAAGAAAAAGATGTATTTTCTGTCTCACCATCCCCCCAGGCCCACACTAGCACACAGCTGCTGGGTTATGGCTGCTCAGCATCCACAGCCATACTCTGGGCACAGGTTGGGGCTCTGGGCAGTGAGTAGAGCTCCACTCCTGCTGCTGCCTTTTTGCAGTCTAAAACCCCACCAGGGAGCAGCCCAGACCATCACCCAGCTTTGCCATTCAAATACATGCAGTGATTAAGTGGGGACTATCACCTTCCACCCAAGGGAAGGGCTTTCTTGTCCCTGCCTGACTCCGAGCTCCCAAGCTGTGGGATCCATCATCAGAAATGAAGCACTGCCTCAGCAATATAATTTCCCTCCTTTTTTCTTCTTTAATGAATGCAACAATGACAGCACAGTTATGATAAAATGTTCCCTCTGGCAACAGAATAATAAAATAAGCATATGATAGACCCTCTGTCTGCTCTGGGCTGTATATTGGCTCTGGCATTTATATTTTTAAAAAATTCTACTCCAAAATACATAAGCTTTGGCTAAAGCTTTTGGAAGTTGGTTTAGTGATCTTGAATAGGATTTGCTCCCATGAAAAGTCTGTTGCAATTCATCCTACTTTGAGTTGTAGAAATAGACATGAAAATAGCAATAAAAACCCATAGATGTGGGACTTCTTCCTAAAAACCTCTCCTTGGTGACAAACATTGTTGTCCTTCAGGTTTTTTTATATTATCTTTAGAAAATCAAGCAGTCCAAAGTTCAAGAATGTCAAACCTAGGTCTATTTGGACAACTTACACCACTGAATGGAAGACATATTGATTACAGACATGTTTAGTGATATTAGCACCAAATGTGTTTGAACATCACCTCAATGCTTCAAAACCTCATTAAAACACCTCGTTAATATCCCTGTGACAGTGGGAAATGGGGAGCCTTTTATCCTCCAGGAGGAGTCCTCTGTGGTGGCAGCTTATGGCACACTGGCAAGTACAGCTGAGGTCATGGAGCCCTTGGCTGTGCCCAGCTCTGAGGATGGTGTGACCTGCTCCCAAGAATATGTTGTGGAGAGGGTGCAGGTGAGCATTATCACCTTTCCATCATGCCAGGTTATGATGGAAAAGACTTTTTAAAGCAAAAGGCCTTCCAAGAGAATATTAGAACAACTGGACCCCTGGTTTTTCTGGTCTTGGTGTTTTCTTCACCAGCTGGATCCTTTCAGACAGAAGTGTCTCATCTTTGGCTTCCATCCAGTTGCATGGAACCTCATCAAAGCCATCAGTATTACCTCAGTCCCTGAACTGGACCTGAAGAGGAAGTGAAAACCCCTCCACCCACAGGCCTCAGGAAGTTAGGATTTGCAGATAGGTCTTTTCTTTAGGGCTGTGGAAAAAGCCTCATTTACCACTAAAAAATCTGGGGACACCTGAGAAACGCATCCCAAAGGAAATGCTTGAGTGTTGGTCCTAAATGATGGAAATAATGAATATGTGATATACTGATAAATCTTGTCTATGGTGCAGTAAATCTGTCCAAAATTTTGTAGGAGTTCCCATACAGTGAACTCTTTGGCAATAAATTCTTTCAAGTCATAGAAACAGGACAAAGCAATGAAAATGCTGTCATTAGTCACAAAGAAACTCATTTCCAGCAAGAATTAATTTTATAAAAATATCAATGCATAGTGCATATAAAAATACATATAAAATACATATTCATATAAAATCTCATTACAGGGTGGGCCAGGCATGCAGGTTTACATGTAGAGTACACATGCTACCCAACTACAAAAATGTTACACAGTGATTTGTTGCTTTTAGCAAGTCTGTTCTTAAAACCACAGTTCATAACCTCAAATATCCACGTTTTGAACTGGAATGCTTATAGCAGGTTTTTTATATGGGAGTTTTCTCACTTATAAAACTATCTGTATGTTTAACATACCTATGAAAAAATATTTACTTCCATTGCAATTGAAAATGGGTATTTTTTCAGTAATTGGGAAGAGCTATTTATCTGAAATATGTTAATTTCATTGGTTTGGCAATTGTTTGTGATTTTGCACTCTGACAGAATATGTAATTTGCATAAATAAATACTAAACCTCTGTCAACTTGGCTGACAAAAGTATTCTCCCTTTTTTAATCTTAAATTGCAGCATTTGCATTAAAATGGACAAGCTTGATAAAAACAAACCATGAAGAGATAAAATCGCCTTGGAAAGGAAATGTGGAATTCAATTAAGCAATTTCTTTGTGTCCAAAACACTCTTTGCAGGGTCTTGTGTCACTTTGGCAGATTGGGTTGCTGGTGTGTGCAGGAGAGTTTGACAAGCACAGAGGTACCAGAGAGAAAGATCCTGATTCTCAGTATCAAAGAAGCATTGCCATGTCATACCTGCTAAGCAAACAAATAGATTTGCAGTGAAATCTAAGTGAGGGTTACTAGGGAGATTTAAAAAGCTGACAAAAGAGTAGCAATAGTGCCAATACAAGCCTTAACCTTCTGTTGGGGTTTCCAGTTGATGTCAAATGGAGTATTTGGGATATGAGCTCTGGTGTGAGAGGGTGGAAACTTTTGACTCCTTTCTTAGCTCTGTCTTGGGTTGTGCAAAGTACTGAGAAGGAGCAGGTTTGCTGTCAGTGGCAGGACCCCATTTGTGAGTGAAGAAAACCCTCTCTTCCTCTGGGAGTTAACAAAGGGCATGACATCCCAGCTGGGCCACCTGGGCTTGGTGGGCAGCTGCTCAGCTGGACAGGGCACTGACCACCAGGGTATTTAGCACTGCACAGCCAAGTGACTCCTTCACTGCTGCTGCTCCCCCAGCACAAGCATTTGCTATGCAGATCTATTAATTACAAATTGAAAGCATCCACATACTCAGGATAGCTGCAACATTTTCCCCAGGAATGTGGGAGATATTTGACATTACCAGCTTCAAAGAGGGGGAGAGGGAGAGAAGGAATTTAATCCTGCTTGTGTATGAGGTAACGTCAATTCCTTGTAGTCAGGAGACTGGGGCTTAATTGATATCATATGGCCAACAAATGTACTCCAAAGCCAGCCTCATTTGATTGCTTTTTAATAACTAATAACTCTCAGTGGGAGTCCAAAATATGTATGTATGAAAAAGAGTGCTGGAGCTGCCTCTGTTGCCTGCCAAGATCACTGTTACTGAAGCAAATTTGTACCTTTTGCAGTCCTGGAATAGATACCAGCAGTGGCTGGACACGTACTCTCTCGGCCTGCCCCAGCCAGGAGTGTCTGAAGGAGCTGCAGAGAAGTTGGAGGGCAAGTCCCTGGTGGTGGCAGTGGTTGTCCACCCTCGCTGGGGTGGGTGTCAAGCCATGGCTGGAGGAAGGATTGAATCCCTCCAGGTGTCCTCCCTTGCCTGCCCAGACCAGCTCCACATGGGCACACTTGCCCATGGCCGCAGGGCACATAAAGTTGTTGCTACTGGGCAATAATTCTGTCAGAGATCATTTTTTCCATGGAGTTCACTGCCTTGCCGAGTCACAGATCCCAAAGCAAGGAACCATCCTCTGTGATGGGGCAGGAGAATTATCCAGGGTTGGGTTCCTCAGTCCCCTTTGGTGGCCCCACTTCACCTCCCCTGCTGCTCAGAATCTCCCTGCTCACTCCCCAGGGTAGTGTCAGCAGGCCACCAGCAGTGTCCCTCAGTGTCCCTCAGCCCAGGAACAGCACAGAAATCAGCAGGATTCCCCTGAACAGCTGATTATTAAAAAGCTCTGCCTGAACAGCAGGGTCTAGGTGCAAGGAGATTTTTACAGAGCAGGGTATATGCAAAAATATGGTCTACTGACTACCAGTAGCTGGCAAAACCAGAGGCTGAGTCCTACTTTCCTCCCTGCTCTCCCTGCCCCAGCAGGGTAGCTGAAGAGGAACAAAAGGATGTGACACTGCTGTGTCACAGGGTGCCTCATGCCTCCCTCCAACCCTCACTTAATTGTGAAAGCCATCTTCACCTTCAGTGCAAGACATGCTTGGCTCCAAGAGCTGATCACAGGGATCTAAGCCAGAGCCATGGGGAGTTCCCTGCCACAGCCCTCTCTTCAGTGGAACACAGCAAGTGTACTGATGTAGCATCATACCCATCACTCAATTGTTTCCATTTCACAATAAGATGATACAAAAATTCTTGTGTCTGAGCATGCAAAGGTGCTCATAAAAAAGTCTGTTAATTTTTGTGCCTCATAAATATAAAACCCCCTTTAACTTTGCTGTGAAAACATTCCTTTTAAAATCTGAGATATAGGACACAGAACAAATAGGATTGCAGAATAAAAGTCTGGTTTCTATTATCTCAAGAATTCTATTATTGTTAATTAATAATTCTGCTTTGCCTTTCTTTGTTTTCAAGTCTTTTCAAGGCATGTGTTTCTGAGGATCTGCTGTTTTACTGCTCTCCTTTGATGAATATTTTATCACATAGTAATGAACATCTTGTAAGGCAATTGTACAGTTTAGAACTGTTACACAGTGAAACATAAAGCAAGTGGGGGAAGCAAAAGCAAAATGCTGTTAAAACATTTAAACTTCTAGAAAAGCTGGAGTGACATAATATTAATTTATTCTAATGCCAGGCAGCATTTTGCCATTCTGCTCCTGCCTGCCACTTCCCTGAGTGGTGAGATTTGGCTGCTTGTGTGTGATCATGCTGTTGATCACCCTTTTGGAAGCACAGGGAGCCATGGTGCCAGCGAGGCCACAGCCACTCTCTGAGCTGGGGCACAGAGCTCTGGCAGACCCCACATGTGCTTGTGCCCCTCTTGATGGCACTGCAATCTCCTCCCTGCCTGATGGTCATGGCACCTGATCCAGCACTGGATTTCATTTATGTCTGTGATGAAGAGCTATTTGAGTTTCTGGTCTGAGCATAAGGCCATTGCCCCTCAGTGGCTGTGCTGAGTGCATCCCACAGATGCCCTCCTGATGCAGAACATCACCACTGGGGGAAAGCATTTTCAACAGACATGATTTATTTACAGGCTGACAAAGTGTAGGCCTCAGGGCTGAATATTAATGTAATAACCCTAACTGTAATAAGCCAGCTGCTTCTCAGAAGTGCTGATCTCCCACAGCTTTCAATGTCCCTAATTTCTCCCCCCCCCCATATTCTATACTGTTCTAAAAATCAGACTGCTTTCATTTCCCTCTACAAACATCAGTCTTGTGTCAAGCAGCTTTTGGTGTTACTCTTTTGTTTCAGGATTGATTCTTGTGTTCTGCTGAAGTCAGAGGCTTGCAAACCATTTGGAAGACTGTTTTGAAGTTTTTGGGATTTGGGGATTTTTAAACCCTCATAAGAACAGCACTACATGCAGCACTCCCCTGAACAGTGTGCAGGTACCACAGATTTGTTGTCACCATTACATGACACCCCCAGGGAAGCTTCACACAGTTCAAATGCAGGAATTCTTTCTGGTGGAGGAACACTGGCACGTTTTTGTGGTGTGTGTTAAATGGATGCATTTAGACCATTACTGACATTTGTATTTTATGTTGTGAGGTGCAGATAAAGTGCTAACAAAGGTTGTGCCCACCCTGGCAGAAAAGATTCCTCTTCTCTTGACTGTCTTCTTCAGCCCCAGTTCCAGGCTGTATGGACAGTCCCAACCTTCACCATCCCTTCCTCAGTTCACAAGCTGATATTTAACTGTTTTTCTTTTCCGAAAAATGGGTGGAAAACCAAGGGTTGCTCTGTGCTAGGGGAAGAACCCTCCAGAGAGGAGGCTGAGACCAGTGGTCACAGTGCAGATGTCAGGCCTGAAACAACAGCACAGGGTGAGGTCTGGAGACTTGGTTTCACTGCTCTACTGTTCCTTAGGCTTTATTAAAAAAAAAACCAAAACAACATACGCCTGTGAGAGCTGATGGACTTGTACTGATACCTCTGAAAACAATGATCCTTGTACACCAAAACACTGTCACACTTTCCTGGTCTCCTGTGGTCTTGGGTTGCTGATACACTGTTCAGAAGGAAGTAGAGGGCCTAAAACCAATACTTGTGATGGAAATGTTCAACAAAAGGTGAGCAGTATTGTTTCTCTCCCTCAGGAGATGACAAGAGGCAGTGGCATAAGGAATCTTTTCTCACCCAGCCTCAGGAACCAGTCTTAGCCCCAAACATGAAGTCACCAGTTTCCATCTGCTTGAGGCCATATTTCTGCTACTGATGCTCCTTGAGCATGAGAAACTGCTGACAAACCAGTTTCAAATGATGATTTTTGGTGTTTCTGCTGGTGCAAGTCTATAGTAGCCTCTTCAGTTGCAAGGTAGATCTGCCCAGAACTCATTCTACGAGAAATACTGAGAGTTTTAGTTCAACATGGATTGAGTGGTTGGCCCCTGTTACAGACAGTACAGGTCAGAACTTGGAGACCTACAGGAAGGAAGCAAAAATCAGCCATGAAATGCTAAGTTTTCCATTTGGGGCAGACACATGCACAAGGATACATATTCAGCTGCATAATATTGCCAGAACAGGAAAGAACAGGGTGGTTTTATCCATTATCACTGTACTACAGTGAAGAATTTTGCATGGGGGAGTAAACAGATTTTAAACAGCTTTAAAGATTTGCTACTGATTTTAAAAAGTTGCACAGCATGTGCATAAACTATTAGCTTTGCCACATATTGTCTTTGCATTCAATTGTTTGATAGGGTTCACATAAGAGTTAGGCAGAGGGAAATGAGAATATCAGATGGCTCTAATGAGGTAGATAGGTTTAAAAACATGTAAATACTCAGATTTCCTTGGAGCAAAAGCTACTTGCAAAGACACAACAGTGCACAGAATGGAGCACTGCTCTGCCTGCTGTGGCAATTCCCACTTCCTGAAGAGCCTCATACTACATTTTACCATGTCCTCTTACACAGTACATTTACATCTGAGAAGAAATAGTACTTGCTATCCTTGAACTGCACACAAAAATTTTTAGCTGCTTATTCACATAAATGTAGAACTGCCTTGGATTTTCTCTTGGCATTATTCTGCCTTTGCCTGGCACCTCTGAGCTGCTTCCAGACCAGCACTCCTGATTCACTGGAGTGAGCTGACAGTGAAGCACAACACACCGAGCCTTGAAGCTGTGTGAACAGGGAAACGGTTTAGGAAATTGCCATCACTATCTCAGCATTTCAAATGGCATTAATCTTGAGCCCAGCATGATTGCTATTACCTTATCTCTGGAAACATCCAAAATCCAGCGCCTTGAAGCCCATTTTTTTCACAGGCTTTCAGTGGGGCCCACGGCTATCAACCTGAGCACTGAAAATCAGAGGTGGGACTAACCAAATTAAACCTTTCTCCTGACCTCCTTTGCAAGTATCCTTTGACACTTGCATGGCCACCAGCCCATCCAAAGGCAGGCAAGGCAGGAGCCAGCTCAGCACTGTTTTGCCTTTGGCTATTGCAAAATACTTTTGGAATGTGCGTGGCCACCAGGTTCACCACTCAGGGAAGCACTAAGTAAGATGAAGGTGCAAAGAGGAGAGGGAATAGGGAAAGAAACATCTAGTTTTGGACATTAAAAGAAAATCTTTTAAAAATCACCAGTCTTGGCAAGGAAAAATACTTGATTTGAGGTTTGCAAGTGAGCAATTATATTTTTAAAGCTGGCGTGAAGCCTGCCCTTTATCCCACAGGATCTAATCCAGCACCAGCTGAAATCATTTGCCTATGGACATGCACTTGGACTTTCATGTAAGTTAATACTTTACATAAAAACTTACAGCCCAAATTACCCAATAGAAATGTTTGTAATAACTACCTTTCTATAAAAAATAAGCCTCCATATTTTTAGGAGCATTTTAAGTGTTTACTATAAAATTTTATTCTATATTAAACTTAATTACCCAAATTAAATTCTCAATTATTGTACCTGTGCATGCTGTTTTATTCTTTGCTTCAGTAATGCCAGACAGTATAGTGATTCGATGGTATTTTGAAATTTTGATTGCATTTATTCAGGTATTTCAAGCTGGTAGTGAGCTAATGATAGAATCTGGTTAAGCTTTAGTATTACTGTCAGCAACCATGCAGGCTCTGTACTGCCAATCATGGCTGGCAACACACCCTGGGATTTTTTGGACGAAAGACAGCAGTGATCAAACAAATGGGACTGTCTGCTAGGTCCTAATGTTGAATCAAAAGCAGATTTCCATTTTGAAGCCAAATCTTTCTCAAGACCAGGTTTTCATAGATGAAAACATTACATTACCTTGGGGAAAAGGGAAAGGATACAATAAGAAATTTTAAGGCAAATAAGCCCTATAGTAGCCAAGTATATGACTGCTTACAATTAATTTCATTTATTCACTTATGGAACATCTTTTACATTCTTATATCCAGCATAATAACCTCCTCCCCCCACACCCTGAGTCTCCACAGTACTAAACCACCAAAAAAAGAAGTTACATTCTTAATATTTTGATTTGAAATCTGAGTTCCCTTTTACTCTAAACAGTGTAGCAGGCATATATTTTCTGGTAAGCTCACTGATGAGCTCTGCTAGCCATACAAATAATACAAACATAATTCACTGCAAAGATATGCCCCTTTCAGAGACCACTTCATTTATTCCTTGCAGTAGCTGAAAATTCCAGGCATGAAATCATGTTTTCCAGCTATGCTTTTTGTCATATTTATGGTCTCTTTGGTAAAATCAAAGGAATGCACTTCTGTGTAATGGGGCATAGTTTGAATGGGGCACAGTAACCATCACACCATAAAATTTAGAGTTGGGCTGCTTGATTACAAAAGCATGTCCTCACTCCAGCCTTTGCACAATGCAGCTGTTTAAATCACTGGGAGTTTAAAATTGGAGTCACTTGAGAACTAAAATTGCATATGATGGCAAAATGGAAGAAGATATTAAGTTTGGGCTGCCAATTTCAGAGCAATTTCTACAAGTCTGAGAGTTTACTGATAAAATTATGAGATGAAGAACATGCAGCAGTCATTAAACTCCTTTCCTTTTGCTTGCATCATGAGATTTCTTATCCCAACACTTTATTGTGGGACTTCTTGGATTTAGAAACAGGTACCAAAAAACGAGAACAGGGTAATCAGATTTTTGATGAATGGAGCCTTTAACTCCTGCTGGTTTTTCTCCTGAGACGTGCTCTCTGCTACTGCTCACTGGAACATGAATAAATGTTCATATATTACTGTGTTGGACAAAATCTTGCAATCCCTACTTGGTTTAAAAATGCTCATGATGTGACAATCCCATGTAAATTTTGAAGTACAACATGCTCATTCAATGACCACCCTCCTTTTCCTTAAGGAGATGAGCCTGGAGAATGCTCCTGGGACACCTCACTGCAGCCTTCCAGTACTTGAAAGGAGCTTATAAAAAACGTGGAGAAACTTTTTACATAGGCAGAGAGTGCTGGGAATAGTTTTAAACTAAAACAGGAGAGATTTAGATTTGATGTCAGGAAGACATTCTTCTCTGGGAGGGTGGTGAGCAGTGGCAGATTCCTTGGAGAAGCTGTGGATGCCCCATCCCTGGAAGTGTCCAAGGCCAGGTTGGACTGGGACCCTGAGCAACCTGGTCTAGTGCAAAGCGTCCCTGCCCATGGCAGGGAGTTGGAACTAGATGATATTTAAGGTCTCTTCAACCAAGTAATTTATGAGTTGATGCTGAGAAAGATTTGTACCATGGCTTAGTTTGGACAGTGGAGCCACCTCTGACCACACCATCTCTGGAAGGTGGATGGAGAGCTGGCCAGTCCCCACTACATTTTGCTCCTCTGGGAGCATGAGACAGAAAGAGAGGGAGGTGACACCTCACCAGACACTCTAAGTTACAATAATTGCATTATTATAACAAACTACAGGGGCTTTTTATTCCCTTGTATTTCTCATACTCCTGCACAGAAGCACCCAAACCATGTGGGCTGCCAAGGATACTCAGGATGACATGTGACTCATTAAAACAATAAATGCAGGTTTAATAGCATGCTTTTGCTGCTTTTCCTAATTTCAAATGCTAAATAACCCTATTTTCTCAAGGTAATTCCCTGTTTTCCAAAAACTGGAATTTAAAAAGAGAGAAGACCACACTTCCCCACCCAAATATTACATACTGAAAACACAGTCTTTATTTTTTATATAACAAGTATGTAAGAAAAATGCTGTGATTATCAGAGCTAATGCTAAATCACTGTCTCCTCAGGATGGCATCTCAGAGGTGTCTAGACTTCATGTCCAAGCATCAGTTATCTCCCATGCAGGGCAGTTTCTGCAGGGCAAAGGCCAGTGTAGAATCTGTCCTCCACTGTCTCCTGAAGCCACTCACACACTTTCCACAGAAAATGCAGTTTAAGGATTAGCAGACACCATTGCAAGTCTGTTCCTTCTGGTTTTCCTATACTAGTAAACTGTCAGCCCTCTTGCCAACAAAATGTCAGTAAATTCAATAGCTTCCAAAACCCTGTGATAACTGTGGGGCATCTGCAACAGCACAGGGATGAGCCGAGCAATCCTCCTTCTTTACAACCTCAAAACTGTTTTATTTGGAAATGAAGTGGAAAGCCATTGCTGAACCAGAGCATTACAGGGAAATAAGGGTACAACACTTCCTTCTTTTCCACTGTTAAATGGTTGTAGAATTTTTTTCCACATTTGCAGCTATTGTTTTTCTCCTTTCTATTGAATCTGGGTGTATAGCATTTCAGATCATTTTGATTTCCACCTGCATGAAATTTACGCACATCATGCATGGTCTGACATCACTTAATCTGCAAGATTAGAACTAATTCTCTGTTTTACCTGATTAACTCCACTGAACTGATCACACTTGCTTCTCTCTCTGGCTAAGATGCACACAGCTGCTCATCTAAAGCATACAAATTATCTCATAGCCTAGTTATGCTGCTGACACAAGGTCATGAAAAATGTGCCAACAAAACAGAATCCCCAATGCTCCAGCAGACAACAACGAACCTCATATTTCACTATAACTTGGCAATTTAGTCGGAAGAAATACCTCGGGAGAGGAGCCATTCTCCAGGATTTCACGCAGAACAAACCACTGCTGCTGAATTAGCTGAGACCCACTGCAGCGTGCAGGCAAAATGTGAACCATGCTGAAGTGCTCTGTTCTTAACCTTTGTAATGGCATAAATTAGGATTCCTGTAAGTAAGGCACAGGGAATGAGATTTGCTGCACGAAACTGTGCTCAGCATCACTTCCCCCTGCAAACAGCTGCAGTGCCACCAGCCTGCCAGGAATATCAGCCTGTGGCTTGGCTGTCCTGTGGGAGCACCCCACAGCCAGGGTGACAGGGATGTCCTCTGGGAGCATCCCACAGCCAGGGTGACAGGGCTGTCCTCTGAGAGCATCCCACAGCCAGGATGACAGGGCTGTCCTGTGGGAGC
>VXBB01006426.1:524198-542751 GCA_013399915.1 Illadopsis cleaveri
TAGGGAACAATGTATTTTTCTGACAGGCACACAAATTTAATCAGAGCACACTACCTGCAGAAGACACTGCAATGGCCCAGGGAGCAGAGCAGGGTTCATTGAAGTGACAGCCACCTCCTCACAGGGACACCAGGGACAGGCAGAGCAGGATGGCCAGGCTAGGGCAGAGCAGTGGCTGCAGGGATCCCGCAGCTCCTCTCACACGGACCTGCCTCCAGCTCATCCCAGGTCACTGCTTTGCTACCCAACAGCAAGAACTGCTAGAAACAGGGAAGGGAGGCACAAATGCCACTGTTCTGTGTGGTCAGAGCTGACTCAAAAAACCACAAAGAAACATACCTGGAAACCTCAGAGAAAATCAGGTCCCAACTCATTTAGGAGAGCCTGGGCAGATGTGAGGCATGGTCTATTAGTCAAGCACAGTTTCAGATTTCACCTGTTCCTTCATTGGAAGAGGTCTGACATATTTTATGGACACAAAAATATCCTGCAGTTGACTATCATCATTTAACCTCATTTTTCCTTTCTAGAAGAGTTTCCTTTGAAGTTCCTCTGTGTATTTCATTATTGTCTTGGGATCTGGAAAAGCTGTTGTTATTTGAAACCATGAGATCTGGAATCCATTAAAGATGAGACTGAGCCAGGGAGCACTGGCATGGTACTGAGCACTCAGCCACAACAATTTAACCCAACTGGGCAAGAAAACCTTGATTGATTATATCCTCAGTAATTATGTCTAAAACTACTTTTACTCTCTAAATGAGAGGTAACTAAATTGAAATAACAAATTTTAAATAGGAGTAACACATTTTTCACATTCACATGACTTATTATCAACTGTATAAAATTACAATTAACTAAGAATGAAACCCACTCCTGTCCATCATCCTCAGAAAATCTATACTGCCTGCAGGAAAACATACCAGCCACATGATGCATTATTCATGGGATTATAATGTTTCCTCTCTTTCCAGGAGCAATAAGATTTGCAGGAAAATAACAGAGAATGTAAAACACAATGCAAATCAAAGCCTAACAGGTAAGAGTTCCCATCTAGTGCTAGCTTCACACTCCAGTGGTGGAAGCTGGGAAGGAGAGAGATGCTCCAGCCTGCACAGTAACAGCCCCCTGGGGAAGGGACACTGATTCTGCACCATGTGACACGTACAGTAATCAAGAGTCACTCCTTTGCCATCAGAGCTGGGACCTTGCTGTGTCCTCCCACCCTCTCCCCCAGGATTACCAGCCCATTACCAGTTCATCCCATGCACACAGTTGGCATGTGCATCACACCTGTGCTTCCAACTCATCTAACAACCCTTTTCCAGAGAAGGCACCACAGCAGACACGGTAACGTCTCTCCAAACATACAACTGTTTTCAGTAAATCATTGTATCTGCTTTAACAACCCTGATCAAAATTAATTACAATCCTAACTGCAGAAATGCAGCCACAATGAACTGCAGCCACACAAGAGAGGTCTTCCCAAACCTTAAGCAAATCAAAGCAGGCACTCTGTGCTGCAGCACAGGGGCACAGTATCAGTGCCTGTGCCCTGCTGGAGTGCAAGGGATGATCTCCCTGGACAACTCTGCCTTTCCCCAGCCAACAATGATCAGTGGCACATTGGGAGAGAGGAAGCATTTTAATGGAGTTTAACTAAAAAGGAACTTTTAAAAACACCCTGTATTAATTGTTTAAAATTGCATTAGAAGAAAAGTATAATGAATGTCTCTACATTCACTAAAGGATATATTCTCTTACTGGAAACTCTGGTCTACAGGACAACAATCATATATTTAAGTTATCACTTCCCAATTACACACAAATTAATAATTCACTGCCACAGGGAAAAATGAGCCCAACCATGAATCACTCTTAGAGCAGCTAATTGGACATGGAGTGGGATAGCTGTGGTGGTAAATGGTAAATAATGCATATGGTGCATCAAATTTTGCATGTAGATAGACAATTTAATTTGCTTCCTACTGAAAAAGAGAGAACTTTTTAATAGGTAAACCATTCATCTCATGACTAACATGCAAGACTGCCTTCACACATCCACCTACTGTTACATATGTCCATCATACAGAGAATATGTAACAAGCATCATGTTTCAAGATGTGCGTGTGCAGATATGGATGAATATATATATCCATACATGTGTATACACAGAGAACCTTACAATTAAATAAAATCCACTGTGAATTCACTGATGTAGACATTCCAAAACTCCTGAGAATAATATATTTAAAGTTTTCCAAGAGACTGATAAGGGGTTGCCACTGCATCAAAAGCTTCTCAATCACATACCATTTATTTGTAAGTTTTAGGAAAATTAAATGAAAGTCATTGGCAAAATCCAACTGCTTTTTCATGTAAAACTGAAGTAATTCACCACAGGAAAGCTAAGAAGTGGAACCAGCTGCAGAGGATTTTGTTTTGGGGTGGGTTTTTTGTTGTGTTTTTGGTTCTATTTTTTTTAACAAAACAAAACATTCAGCTGTTCTTAGGGGCCTTTGAGTTTAAACATGAAAGGAATTACTCTCTGCCTTTCTCCATCCCCTTGGGCTAAAACCCCCATGTACATCTAAGCAATTCTCAATCTATGCTCACTAGTGCAGAGTGTTCCTCTCCCCACGGCACAACCGTTCACTCACAGCTCCACAGAAGACTTGGTAGGACAGAAGATATTTAGAGTTCAGAGCTTGAAAAGTGAACGAATCTACTCAACACAGAGTAACAGTTTCTCTTTCTTATGTAGTAGTGTTGAGATGTAATGACCTAAATGTTCCCTACTTTTTCCATACTCCTAATAACACACAGATACTCAGACCCTTTCCACTCTGCCCTAGAAGCACAAGAGGGAAAGAAATCCTTTAACATGTTTTCCTGGCTGACACTGAAGGAACTCATCAACTCACAGCGGGATGCAGTGAGATCCAAAACTGGACTCTTTGTAGTTGAACAGGAACGACTTCAGCCAACTGGAAACTACTCCTGATGGAAAACTTTATGATTTTTCTTTTCCAGCAGATTAATTGAAGGAAAAGTTTAACTTGATATTTCATTCCAGTATCTACTGGCAACTGATAATCAGTGATAACTGCTATGCTAGCAATTCAGGATTGAAAGCATTTCTCCTTCTTGCAAATGGCATCACACATTTGGAATTGATAATGCAGAAAGATTTGGCCTGAATTCCAAATTACCTAAGGATCCAAACTCATGATACTGATTATTTTTCAAATCTCATGTTTTCAAAGACAAACTGAAGTTCACATTCCCTCATATTCCCCTGCATGTTTGAACTATTAGAAAATAGCTGGTTCATGTTTCAAAGGGTCTGATTTTCTAATAAAAGGACTAGAATTTTCTTCTTTATATTTTATTTTTACCATGCAAAATTCTCAGCTAATCCACAGCCTCCAACTGCTAAGGAATTATCACAGATGCCACAGTATCAAATATCTTTGGGAGAACTCCCCAACCCACTGTAAATCAGTACATCTGTAAAACAGAAATGTAGACTGTTCTGTACAAGAAAATAAAAACGAAAAGACAACAGCAAAAAGCCCAACAAAGGTATTCTTCACTCAACCCACACTGGCAGGTGACTTACGGAAACAGTATGTTCTCCGCAGGTCCCAGCACATTAGAGGAAAGATCATTATTAAAAATCAAATGATCATAGAATTGTTTAGGTTGGAAAAGATCTTTTAGATCATCGAGCCCAAATGTTAACCCAGCACCGCCAAGTCCACCACTAAACCATGTCCTTAAGCCCCACATCTACATGGCTTTTAAATACCTGCAGGGATGGTGACTCCACCACTTCCCTGGGCAGCCTATTCCAGTGCTTGACAACCCTTCTGGGGAAGAAACTTTCCCTAATATCCAACCTAAACAACTCCTGGCACAACTTGAGGCCATTTCCTCTTGTCCTATCACTTGTTACCTGGGAGGAGAGTCCAACCCCCACTTTGCTACAACCTCAGGGAGTTGTAGAAAAACTGTCAGGGAGTTGTAGAAAATGGTGAGGTCTCCCTGAGCCTCCTTTCTCAGTTCCCTCAGCTGCTCCTCACCAGACTTGTGCTCCAGACCCTTCCCAGCTCCACTGCCCCTCTCTGGACACACTCCAGCACCTCAATGTCATGTAGTGAGGGACCCAAAATCATACACAACACTCTCGAGGTGCAGCCTCACCAAGGCCCAGCACTGGGGGACAGTCACTGCCCTGGTGCTGTTGCCACACCACTACTGACAACATTTCTGTGTAGTTGTGCTCTGGCCTGGACTGGAGGGCGAGAAGGGCAGACTGTGTCAGCCAGAAAGATTACACCCAACCCAGGACAGGAAGACATCCTGCTCTTCTAAGTATTTGCTCCAGAAATGGAAATCCCAAACTCAAACCCAAAGTTCTCTGTAGGGCTGGCAGGAGGCACCTTAGCTCCTGAGTGTGGCGGGCTGGGAATCTCCTGTCCCTTCCACACTCCAGCAGCCCTTGGCTAAGAGCTGGGGCTCACAGACAAACCCCTCTGCTGTCAGCAGGAACATCTGGGTGAGAGGATGGAATGAGGGATTCCACACCGCCATTCAGAGCAGCTTTGGTGGCAGAGCATCCAAACAAGTCAGGAAACTAACACATAACTACAGCTCTGAGCAAAAGAAAATAATTTTTTCAAAGTTGAAGGAAATCTTGCTTAATTCTGCCTTAGATCAAAAAGGCAGCTATATACACAGCAGAACTCAGATGGTTTTTGGTTGGTTTTTTTTTTTACCAGAATTTAGCCCATACATGACTCCCCACTTCCAAGTACACACTGTGGGAAGAAAAAGAGAAATCATTTTTTAGGCCTGTATTTGGAAACATTGGGTTGTCCAAAGATTCAGAGAAAAACTGCAAGCTGCCAGCCTGGTGGCATATTCCCCACCCTGCCATCAAATGCCCTACCTAAACCACTCTGTGAGCTCTGTAAGTGAGGCAATACTGCTCCCACTCAGTAGAGCTCATTTCAACTGGTCAGGTTGGGAGAGGGGGTATCTCTGCCACCTCCTGCGAAGCAAAAATTATAAATCACGTCCACAGACCACAAAGTTTAAAAAAAAAAAAGCCAACCCCCAACTGACCAAACAAAAAACCCCAAACAACTCAAAATAACCAACCAATCAATCAAAAAAACAACCAATCAACAACAAAGAAACAACCAACAAACCAACACACACAACCCCCCCAAAAACCAAAGCAAAACCTCACAGCAATAATTAACCTAAATATTGAAAAACAACTTTAAATGTTAACAGCAATTCTCATGAAGACTGATACAATAATTAAATGGAAATAAATTAACATTTTCATTCCACTAAATGAAATAAACACAGAACTCACACACACAAAACCAGAGTTTACATTGGAAAGACAGCTTAAAACTAGCAAGGTTTACTTCAAAACTTTTTTTTTATTAAAGTATGAATGCATTTATGCTGGAGAACAGTTTACATACATTGTAAAGCAACAAGCATATTTTCAAGAGGTTCAAGAGGTGTGGGCCCTCCTCAATACATCTCCATGCTGAATCTACATGCTTTACCACTGGACTCGCACATACACTCTCACATACAAACACAGAGACACAAAACACAGACACAGAGCTATCTGCTTGGATTAGCTTTCTTTTAAGGCTTCTGTAAGGTGCCCTAGTGCCCCTAACATGACCATAATTACAAACAAAATTGTACAAAGGAGCAGCATTACTTGCAAACTATTGATCTGCTCTCAGCCTTAAAAAATATCAAGTGAAACAAGTTTTTCCTTTATTTGAGTTTTTATTAAACATCTGCATTTAAGAAAGGCATGACTGTATATCTGTGAACAAGGAAAGATACGGGAATCTTAACATGAGGTTCTCAACCAGAACAGATGTTCCAACCTGACTCCTAAGGGACCATTTCCTGCGATCTTTACAGTGAGGCAGCCCAGTGTGGTGAGACACTGCCAGCTCCATCCCACCAGGGTCACTCGACCAGCAAAGCAGAGAGCAGGGACACAGAGCTGTGCCCACTGTGCTCGGATCTCCTCAGACCTGAGGTTGATGAGAAGTCACAGTTCAAACACTGACACATCCAAGTGTCCCTCAACTCTTCCCAGGGGGCCTCCTGCAGAGCACATCAGGGTAGGATAATGCACAGACAGCAGGGCTGACTTGCTGAACCCCCAGCCACCAGGGAGTATTTCTGCCCACCCCTTTTTGGTATCCTGCAGAACATAGTCTGAAACTGCAACTACTGGTGTTGGGTGAAAGATGTGGCAGCAGGTATATTAAGAAAATAGGTATACAATGAATAAAATAAAGGATAGCATATGATATAATGTGTACATACAAGCATCTTTCATTTTTTATCTGTGAAATGTGAATTAACTGCAGAATGCCAGGCCATTAGTCTAAAAGGCTATGTATGGCTGTCTTAGCCTAGGTATGGTCAAAGGATTTGTGTGATGTATCATGGGGAAAGATTCTTCGGGAACCATTAGGGCTTTCCAGGCCTACTTGCTCTTGTGCATCAGCCCACAGCTAGGAATGCCAGAGAAGCAACAAACAAAATTGCCTGACCAGTCTTTGAAGACAAACAGGAATGACTGTACTTCATGGTATGCACCTGAACTACAGAGACGAGAAAGGGACAGTGATGGGTGGGTGACAGAGGTGGGAGAGGGAGATTTTTTTCTCACTTTTACAACAGCAGCAGATTTCAATGCAATTTCAACATAATTACTTCAATGATGCATATCTGTAGGTACCAAATTGCTCTTCTGATTTAAAAAGCTGGTCAGACAAATGTTTGGCAGTCCTTTCATTACCCAGTTTCAATTGTTGCTTATTCATCTATCAGCTCTCATTCCCTAAGCCATTTCTGCCTTTGTTGAACCGTGAATGAGTCCAGTCAGCCATCGTCAGATTCAAATTCATGAGACACTTCCTCCGATGAGCTGTTCCTGTGGATCCGGCCATCGCTTTTCATGCTGTGAAAAGTCTTCTTAAAGGCCTCCATCATGGCATGGGCCAGCTTCTTGGCCTCCAGCTTGCTCTCACACTCCACAGCGTGGCAGTCCATCTGGTAGGACAGGTCATCGTTGATCTCCCGATAGACCCAAGCGAAGATGTTTGGGCTGACGTTGTGGTCAGCAGTGCAGTAGGCTATACGTGCTACCTGAAAGGTATCCATGTGCACTGTCGCCTCACCTTTGAGGTCCAGATGATGCAGCCAGACTTGGAAAGGGCGAATTTCCAGAAGGGCATTAGCTGGGTAAACATCCTCCCTGGTGAGCGTGTGCCTCTTCCACAATTCAATGACTGGTTTTTCTGTGCAGCCTGACAAAAATTGCATCCCTGTTGTGGAAACCTTACCCAAATATGTAACCTGTAAAGAAGAGCAAAGATAGGTGAAGACACAGAGAGCAGACTCTGGTGGTACTTTCTGCCATCCCGGGGAGTTTCACTGGGAAAATAAAAGCACACACCTCCCCCCGATTTCTGCATCATTTTCACTAAAACAGTTTTCAAACTGCTTTCCAAATATTTGCTTTTGCAGATGCTGACTTCACCATTCAAATGCAGAGATTAAAAATACCCAAGTGTCTGAGTTTCAAGGCATTCCATTTTCTTCACCCCCCCAGAAAGCCCAGCTTTAGAGCCCATGACTACCCCTGAGCTCATCTTAGCAAGTGCCATTGGAGCTTGCCTCAGGTAGTTGTGATGGAAAACACTATTTCTTTTCTTCATACTTTATTCAGATGATTTATTTGTATAACACTTCAAATATTAGTATTGGGGAGATGGAGACATTCTCAGTTTGATAATGCAAGGCTGCAGGGAGTCTGAAAAGCATGATCACAGCAGAGAATTTTAAACTGTTTGAATGTTTCTTTTCCAAAATGATCCTGGTTTTCCACCACTTCTGCGACTTCTACTTAAGTATTAAGCCATATATAGCTCAAAGCTGCTCAAAACTTCATCTTTGAGCAGGGCTGAGATATTTATTACATCAATTTAAGAAAATATGCTGTTAAAAAATCTAGTAATAAATCTACCTTAGTTTAATCACATCATCTCTCTGCTTTCCTGTCTAGTCCCTTTGAGCAAATATCCTGTTAGCCAATCACCATAGGAAAGCAAGGTGGTTTTAGTGCCTTTACAGTAATTTGTTCACAAAATATCAAATTCACTAGGAGGTCCACATCAAAATTCTGTATTAAGCCTGTGCAGAAACATTCCCTTAAATCTGTGCAGCTACTAATGAGGCTTCCTTCCATTCACAGCTGAATGGAAGATTATTTTACCTGGGAAAAGGGATTTTCTCTAGGAAAGACAGGTCAATGCCACATAAATGCGATTATGAAGATTATTCTATTTATTGTTGCTGTCAGGATGGTGCATTTAAGAACAACTCTATGAAAACAAAATTGTTCCTCATTTATCTCTTGCAGCAGTAACTGCTTGAGACAGAATTTTTTACCCTTTGCTTGATGTCTTATAACCTCCTCTACATTTTACTCAAGGCAATTGGAGGAAAAAAGTAATCACATGCACTTTCCAAACTAATTTCTTCAAAATTCTGCATTAAACACACAGTACAGGGATTTTTTTATGTTGTAAATGTGTTAAGAAAAAACATGGAATTTCCACATTTAAGCACATTTTAAAAATCATAACCACAAGAAATACTGGATTTGTAATCCATGCAAACAAAATTTTCCACAAGAAAAACATTTTGCTGCATGTTTCGTACATTTTTGTTAAACTCAGAGGCCTAAATTAAGCCATAATTAAGGAAAAAAGCTTACAAAACTTTATTGGAAGTCTGTGTGTCTTAATCATGCTTGCCAAAAAAGCAATTTCATAGCACTGACATTTCAAAATGGGAAGTCTTATTCTTTGCCTATAAATATTCATGATTTGCACTGGGAAAATGTTGAATCTTATAAAGTTGTTTTTTGCTGGGTTTTTTTTGAGAACAGTGGGAAACACAACGGCTAGAACAGTTAACAAGGCAAGACCTACCGGTGTTTTGCCTTATTTTATTAGTGATGAGAGTTGAGTTCCCTAAAGTATTGTAGAAAAACTTAAAAGAAAACCTCAGAGTTCACAGTGCCAACTAAACACATACAAACAGCACATACAGGACCAAAGAGGAATGTGTCTGCAGCATACGGGGGGTATTTCAACATATATCCATAGTCAGATTGCTTTGAACAGAGCAAGACCATTGTGCAAATTTGCACATTCAATATATTCTCCAAAGGTTTGTTCAGCCCTGTTTCATACTCACAGGGCTGCTAACAAAAGACAAACACTGTAAACTGACCCTTGGGGTCAAATTCAAAGCCCATTGCAGCATCAGAAGTCCTTCACTAACTTCAAAGAGATTTGCATAAAGACTTTAAACCTCCAGGAACAGCGAAATGGCCTCTTGCTCATGCACCTTCTCACTGCCCAAATACAGCTTTGAATCCCTGACTGCAGGAGAGGACTGCTACCACTGCAGCATTTTGTCCCCCAGCTGCTGCTGGAGAAGACCAGTGTCACCTGGAGACCACAGGAATCAGCACCTCTCATGAGTGCACAGAGGGGATGCAGGGAATTGTTTCACTACTGGCTTGTCCTAAAGAGGAAGCTGCTGCCAGCTCAAGAGCTGCCCTGAGCAGCAGCATGAGGATGGGGAGAGGGGAGGAAAGCAAAGGCAACTCCATCCCAGTCAGCACTGCTGAGCTCTGTGCTGCAGATTCACCCCAGCCATAGCATCAGCTTCTGGGAGTGGGCAACTCCCAAGTAATGCTTGGACACCTTCAGCAGCCAAGGAGCAAGATCAGAGCAAGCTGTCACACAGCAGCATAAACTGAATTTAATGTTCTCCTCTGTTCCTCTGCAGCAGCTAACTGCAACCCCCTGTTGGCCATCAATCCATGTATGGCCTGCTTAGGAGTGAAGTTACAAAAAATAATGGATTTCCCTAAAATAAAGTAGTTGTATTTTAAGAAAAAAGAAGCAGTGAATTACTCTGCAAGCAGCCAATGCAAAAGTAACTAATAATAAGGATGGAACTCTTGGCTTGTTTACCAAAATGGGATGTACTGGTCTGATTTACTGTCCCAGTTCTGTCACGGTATAACTGTGTAGGAACCTTTGGAAAGTTGCTTCTTTTAACGTCACTTTGAACCTCCATTATATAAATTTCATTTTCCTTTGAGGACACATCTATAAATATTTATAAGGTGCTTAGACAATACAGACAATAAGGAGTTCACAGGAAAGAAGAAACAAAGCCTCAGCCTTAGAGTTCCTCCTGCACTCTGTCTTATATAGAATCACCTACATCTAGTAGTGCTGTTACTTTTGGTTTTTTAAATGAATGATCTTTTTTCTTCCTAGTTGAGATACAAGCATCTGACAAGAGTAGCATCACTGAAGCTCTTGGTGAAGACAGATGTCTAACATTTCATCACAGCATGGTCCCCTGCTGAAACAGAACAGGGATACAGGGGCTGGCAAGACTCCTCCACTGTTGGACCTACAAAAAGGTACCTCTCCCTGAGCTCAGAGTTACAAGGTTATTCCACAAGCAATGCTCCCTTCATTTTGGCTCCTGCCTCGACACATCTCACAGCATACCCATCTTTGTTGAATTGCTCAGAAACCACTGACCCCACCATTACAGTGATGCTATTACAGTACAAGCATCTTCCTTTTCAATTTTGAAGTCTGCCAACCAAAGATCAAAGAACAGATCATTCCTTTAATTAGTAGATGGAAAAGAAAGCTATTTTGAGGCAAAAATTCTCATTGGTGGTCTTTCCCATTAAAATCATTGATATCTCATCAGTGTGAAGTCAGCAGGTATTATAAAAAAAAAGACCCCAAAACAAAATAGAATTTCATCTTTAATATCCATAAGAACCAGATGTGAAGGGCAAAGAAAGACATTAGTAGTAGCAGCAGTAGTGATGTTGTTACAGTTATCATTGCACCTACAAAAGCACACTGAAGTGCCTGAACAGCCTTCCTGACCAGAGAGTGATCATTGACAAAGACAGGCAAAGGAACAGTGCAGGCTGAAAGCCACATCTGTGATAAGACAACTCTGACCACCAGCAAAAGTTCACCAGGACTGAATAATGCTTTTTCTTCCTCTGAAACTCTGGAAGTCACTTGGCAGCAAACATCAGTCCAGGAAAATTACTTACTTGTGCAAGTGTGGCATGTCCTATAGCAAGGGTCATCCTATACACTAGGAGCATCCTATAAAGCCAGGAGCTTTATTCCCTCCCCTCTAGGGTTGTTAAGCACTGGAACGAGCTGCTTGGGGAAGTGGTGGAGTCACCATCCCTGGAAGTTTTCAAGAAACAGCTGGTCATGGCACATAATGCCATGATTTAGTTGACAAGGTGGTGTTTGTCAAAGGTTGGATTTGATGATCTTGGAGGTCTTCTCCAATCTTCATGATTCCATGATTCTATGATTCTAGCTTCAGTGCAAGGCAGAGTACCTACAGGTTGGTTGTAACAAGTAAATTATGATCAAGCTTTTGCAGCTTTTACTTGGTTTGGACACTGTCTTTTAAGTGAGAAAAGGAATGCAAATTCAGCTCAATGCCACTGTGTTAACCTTAAGCAGTGAAGGCATTTCTTCTCATATCTTCGACCAGGGATAAGAGCATATTTCTTTATGGCCCTTTTAGTCCTTTGGTTTGTGTGTTCCATCTGTCCCACAAATTTCTGGAAGATACATAAACCTCACAAAAATTTCTTATGCATGTTAAAAATTATCCACATTCTTTCCAGCCTTTCTATGGCAAGTTTCATCCTCTGGCAAGCCACTGCCACCAACCATGACATAAAATACACTTGAGGCTTCGGCACTTCTATGCTTGCAAGCATTCAAACCTTTTGTATAAGCCAAGATGTTCTGAAGAGTTCCTTACTTCACCCTAGAGATTTGCCAACACCAGTGTCAGTATCTGACAAAACTGTCCTCAAGTGAAAAATGCTGTGCCTTTGCCCTTTTGTAATGCAGCTACACCCATGTGACACACAGAGACATCTCATGTCAAAGGACATGAAGAATCATGGATGTCATTTTTCATGCACTCTCCTGGAAACACAGAAATATCTGAGTATTTTGACATTGCTGTTTTCAGCCCCTTCAGTCCAATAATGTATAGTGAAAATGTCTTTTAATAACTATGTTCAAGAGCTTACCAACTTTGAAAAGACCAATAGAGCAGCTGCCACAGACATTTACACTTCTAGCACAGTATGATTTGTCAGAAGTAATAAGGGGTTTTTCTTTTTCATAGTCAACTCTTCCATCATTGATCTCACATTGTTCACTTGCAATTCATAGGAAATAAAGAGCAGCTCAGCTCCTGCATATGTTGATCTGATCTCAGATCTGACTCCCCAATGGATCATATGTCCATACTGCTCCTATCTCACAGGCCTCACTCGGGCACCTAAAGTTTAGGCAGTAAAATTACTTTTTCTCCTTCTGTTCCCTGTCCAGAGACTATCCGTCCTCCAAGAAAGCAGATCCAAGCTGTAAAGACCCATAATTACTGCATTACAGGAGGACAGATGCTCTCTTGGCACAGGAGCTTGGCACAGGCCAGACGCCTCTTCACATACCTCACAGGACTTTGGGCTCTCTCACTCTTCAATACCATGGTCAAAAGACCATATGTAAAATTAACTCCTTAGTTATTTATTTAATATACGTATTTCCTCCATACAAGATAAGAAGGGTCTTTGTCACCAAAATCAACACAGAAAATGAAAAAAAAAATTAAAATAGAGCACTGACCTTGAGCCAGCCAGGTATTTACTCTGCAAATTTGCAGTCACCAGAGCATGCCCTAGAGGAACTTGGGCAAACCTTAGTAGTAGATGACTGTCTCTTTTGTTGATCAGTGTTTTAAAATAAACATTCCTTTAGCCTCAAATTTGATCTAGTTGCAACTGATTATGTTTGATCAAGACAGTAAGATATCTCTCAGTCAAATGTGAAGTAAACAGAGGTAATGAGACATTTTCTTCCTGAAAACAGAATTACTCCTGTGGCACCTTGAGGATATGTGGCAAGAAAAGAAGTGACTGTAAGGGTCTGTGTTAAGATGCACAGGTATAGACCCTCCAATGAGCAAGTAAACCACAGAATCATGGAAACATCAGGATTGGAAGGGACCCTCAAGATCATACACCCCAACCATACACTCAGCACCACTGCAACCCCTATGCCACTGAACCACATCACCCAGCACCACATCCAGACGCCTCTTAAAACACTTCCAGGGATGGCAACTCCATCATCTCCCTGGAAAACCTGTTCCCATGGCTGAAGTTTGTCAGTTCACCCCAGCCAAGCAAGAACCACCAGCCTAAAGATCAGGTAAACGTGCAGAAGTTTTAAAGAAGAATGCAGATGAGATTTGAAGAAGAGCAGTCAAAAGCAGGTTTAGGAGGATTTATGCATGTCTTGTTTAAAATTGCTGCAAGAACACATGCATGGAGAAACTCCCTGGGTTTGCAGTGCAAAATCAGATGCAGGAGGAGAAAGTTCATGCCTCACGTAGACTCCAGACACATATTGTTGAGGCCAGGATACAGTAAGCTTCATCTCCACATCATTTCAAGGTCTGGAAACCTCTGCAAGAAGTTGCTACTCAGAAAACCTGTGATCAACTTCACTGCAGTGACAGTGTGCACAAGGCCCCCAGTGACACCTCCAAGCTGAGGTGAATCAGGGCTCACCAAAGAGTCACAGATTTGATGAATGAAACTAGTTTTTCTTTTACTCCCAGTGGAGCTGGGATACCAATGGGACAGGCCTGCAGCATGCTGCCCAACAGCTTGGTAAGTCCTGGCACAGCTTTCATGTCAATAAAAGCAGATTTAGCTGTAGAGTAATTTTCAACATCTTTAATTAAAACATCCAGCTCCAGGCACAGCGGGAGCGCTCTGTGCTGGACAGGGTACACGTCTCACCACACCAGCTCAGCTCTCCTCACCCTAAAGCACAGTGACTCAGCCTCAGGCAACTTGGGATTTAGAGCCAAGACCTGCTTTTGGCTCTGAAGGAAAAACAAAAATATCCCAGACATTCCACTGGATCACTGAGCAAATACCATGAACCGCATTCAAGCAACGTTTGCTTAAGACCCAAAAAATAACTCAGTCAAATAAAAAGGCTGCACAGTTTCCCTCTGCCTGTCACTGCTTCCTCACTCACACTGCCTGTGTCCAGCCAAAGCCTTGCAACATGAACACGAGGGTCTTTGTGGGCACGGCAGGGCTCCTCAGCACACAGAAATACACAGTAAATGCAGTAATGTGGCTTACAGAAATATGTGAAGAACTGTTTTATTTTTGAGACAAAATTCAGAGGGAGAACAGACTGAGCTAGACAACTATTTAATGGAAAATAACCATCAACTCTGAGGGCTGTCCACTGGATTAGGAGGGAGAAAAAAAAAGACATCAGTAGTTAATGTCTGATTTATTCCAAGGAATCAAAGGATAGCTCCAGAAAAAGCTGGGAGTATCAGCACCTCCTCAGCAGTTAAGTCAACAGCCAGCATCTGACTCCTTTTGTGGGACCAAAGTAGAACTTAAGTCCTAAAACAATGCTATAATTTCCCCTTGAAAACAAAAATAATAAACAAGCCCAGCAAGAAATGCATTTGCCTCTTTACATCTTCAGAACTCCTAAGGAAAAACAACTGCTGGGCAGCAGCTGCTCCAGCTGTCCATCTGTCCCCACAGCCATGCTCACAGCAACCATTTGCAGGTGCCTTTATTTTCCCATGTGTTTCTCAGCTGTGACCATGCAGCAGATCCTGCCTTAGCTGCCCCCCAGGAAGGGGTCACCACACAAGTAAGGCATAAAGTGATAGCACAGAATAGTCACTTTGGATATAATTCCCCAACAAAATGCCTTTGAAGGACAGAAGAGCTCTCATTACTTTTAGTCCATCATTGTTCTTTCAGGTTTTACAGCCTCCATGCTTCTCAGTAGCTGTAGCATGTGAAGGAGAAGGAAGAGCTGGAGCACTGTGAAAATACCTTTTCTTGAAAAATGCTCTTCCCCAGTAGAAAGAAAAAATATAATACCAATTTCAGTGCTGCTGCTCCTGAGGTTGCCCTTTAACATGGCAGCAGGTAGAATAGGTGAGTTACTGTGATCCAGGGTGGGTGTCCCAACGTCCAGTCCAGGGCAGCATCTCAGGAATGGGGC
Organism: Illadopsis cleaveri; assembly: GCA_013399915.1. Classification (NCBI taxonomy): domain Eukaryota; kingdom Metazoa; phylum Chordata; class Aves; order Passeriformes; family Timaliidae; genus Illadopsis; species Illadopsis cleaveri. The sequence continues at coordinate 539,483 of VXBB01006426.1, forward strand.
TTTTCTGAGGGCAGAGCTCACCCATGAAGACTTCTCACTTCTCAAACACTATGCAAGACAAACATTCCAGGAACTGCAGATGATTGGGATGAAAGTGCAGGGCATCTCTCTGAAATCCTGTCCCAGCTCTGAGTAAGATACCCAAAAGCACACAGACATACATCTCAGAGCCCCTCTTCATAGCCAAAAAAACTTCTCATCTCCAAGAGCAGAGCTCTGCCAGGCCTCCCAGTGATGGCAGTTGGGGAGGGGAGCAGAAGACAAAAATCTATGTAGAATGCCTACAGAAGTGGAACCCTCCTTACCTTATGTGATCAGCCCCAACACCAGCCCACACTGCTTGAGGAAGACATGGGAGAACACATCAACATTTGGCAAGTTTAAGTAAATAAATGTACTGGAAGAGAAAAAATTTACCCTTGATGGCTTAATTTATAAGCTCTGAGAGGAAAAAAAGCCAACAAGAAAAAGCCCACTGAGTCCATAGCCAAACAGCCAGTGTGGGGTAAATAAGGCAGCAAGCCAAACTCTCCTTCTGGAAAACACTCCTGAGAAACACAACGATCCAAGCTTTTCACCTTTCATTACATCAGGCTGCTGCTCAGCAAGTCTCTTTATAAACTACCCCAGGTATTAAACTACTGCCCTCAGTTAGACCTAAGAGCATCTAACATATCCAGTGACCAGAAGTCTCTGCCTCATTGGCAAAATAGTTAACCAAACCCAAACACAACCTCAGCCAGAGCCAGCTCTGCTCCCTGCAGCCTCCCGTTAGCAACAAAAGGATCGCCTCTTGCATTTCATTCTCCACTGGGCAGGAAGCTCTTTTTGTGGTTTGGCTTGCGGGGATGAATCTGAAATGAAATCAAGTGGAACTGGCAAACTGCAGTGAGCTTGCAGTCAGAGACTCTTCGGTCCTGGTGTGAGTGGAAGATTTATGCTGCACTATTTAAAACTCAAGAAATCAATTTCATTCTAGCAGCAATTTAAAAATGTTGTCGTGCAAGACAGAACTGAATGAACAAATACATCCATCACACACAACCTCAGCAGGGCTGCTGGACACCCTATTGTACAAGTCGATGATTACTTTTATTCCCAAATATTTTCTTTATGTTGCTATTTAGACCACTTTGCTCCTTTGTCTCCTTTCATTGCCTCATGTAACTTCCTCTCTCTGTACTCAGTTCCTGTGGTTGAAATTAATACTTGGATAAGCCAGTTCATTTCCCACTGTCCTTCAGGAGTCTTCACAGGCAAGGAGAGAGGTGGAGGCAGCCAGCAAAGTGAGAAAACCAACCCACTCTGTAGCCACTACTGCAATTTCTTGAAGTTTCCTTCACACAAAGTCCTTTCAAAACCTTCCTCTGCTACCTCAAAACCTTCTCACGGAGAACATCCCTTCTGCCAGGAGAATGTGGCATAAGTTTGCATGAGTACTATCTCCCTGCAAACAGACACCTACCTCCATGTTTATGTTCAAAGTACACACAAACCTTTTTCACTACACAGTCTTCATTCACTTGAGGTTGAAACTGAACATGGAAATCTGATTAAGCACTGCATCATGTTTCAGAAAGCTTTTTAGTCCTGGGCTCCTCACAGCTGTTGTCCCATAGTAGAGGGAAGGAGCCCATGGACACAGAGGGGAGCAGACTGTTCACTTTTACTTTGTTCCCCTTCCTTTCCAACCCACGGAAAATTCACTTTGGCACCAATCCTACAAAAACTTTGGTTGTACCTCACGGAGCACACAAAGAGGGAGTACAGGAACAGTTACATACTTCAGCCACCTTTTCCACTGAGGCCAGTGTATTTTACATACTCTCTAAGACTTTGGACACTAAAGCACTCTCAGAAAGCCATGCAGACTGTTTTTCACTTTTATGGTCAAGAGATCTGTCCTCAAGGTTCCCTTCTTTGTGCATTCTCCAGGAGATCCTTGTGCTTCTCCTTTAGTTCCTCCCTTCAAAAGAAGATGCCAAGTAATCAAATTGAACAAAACCTCTGTTACTATGACATTCAGCTCTAGAGACCAAAAATCTCAACTGCACTTGATTCCTGGCACAACTTGACAACACCTGAAATTAAGAACAAAAGGGAAGGGAGCCAACTTCTGGAATGACTGAAGATGACTACAAATTTGGATTGTATATCAAAGGAAGTGTCAGGTCTACATCTTAGAAAGAACAGAAGTAATGCTCAAAATTATTTCAATTCTTCTTCCCCCAAGTGCTATAAGACCAGTAACATTCAAAAAAGAGAAAAAAATTACAAAACAAACCACAGAAACTCCCAGAAATAGCAGTACTTGCTTCTTCTCCTGTCATTCACACACTGCAAATGAAATACATCCCCTGAAGAGTACAGGGGAGCACAGAAATATCAAGCCCACATAAATGTAATTGTACCCACATCCCGCAAAATCTCAATTAAAATACCCTGTCATTACTTTTACATCTCCTTCATGAATCATTATGTGAAATGAGTTCCATGACTTAACAAAACCCTTTGAGATTTTTCCAGCTCTCACAAGTTTTAGCATCTCCAGGAAAAGTCTTATTTGAAGGCTAGAGAAGAAGAAATACAGTGCCTACACTGGGATGGAGCACTTACACTGCAGCAATGAAAAACAGACCTTGCATATTTCAACTTAATAAAAAGCACTAAACACATTATGAAGAAGGAAATACAGTTAAACAACTCCTTCTATTGCTAAATGAGTCCTCAGATAAATATGCCTGATTTATCATTTGTTTGTGTTATCAAATTCTGGATCCAGGCCACAGCAACACAGGCTCTACACAGACAACAAAGAATAAAACCTCACTGCCTCTAAGGTTTATGACACTGTATTACAATTAAACCAGAAATTTCCCACTCAACAATGCAACAGTATGTTAGCAGACAAAACAAAAGACTTTAAAGGAATAAATATGTCCCAAAGACTATAATGATGGAAGTCAATAGTGTCATACAGTTTTTAATTCATTTCCAAAGCCATGGTCCACAGTGCCTCCAAGGTCCTGTTTTGACAATGGATTTAGTGCTTGCCTTTGTCTTCAATATAGTCACTTTGCATTTGGATAATGTTTTTCCAACCAGCACAGAAGGAGGTTCAATGAGTCCAAGCGTCAGGTCCTGCACTTTGGCCACAATAACCCCCTGCAGCGTTACAGACTGGGGACGGTGTGGCTGGACAGTGCCCAGACAGAAAAGGACCTGGGGGTTCTGGTCAGCAGCCAGCTGCACATGAGCCAGCAGTGTGC